>SNQJ01S0036581.1:33115-62213 GCA_010110895.2 Picea sitchensis
TGGCTGGGTTTTCTTCCCTTGTTGAGAAGGGTTTCCCAGGATATATCTTGTGTACTTGTGCATGGTGTTTCTTCTTGTGATCTTGGTTTCTGCAACATTCTTGTTTATGATTAAGACATGATGAAATTGAAATGAACTACATGATTAACCTAATGCTTATGAAAAATCAACATTCTCTCTGTGGAGAGTGGTCCAGGTTGACTGTTTGTTGACATGTCATGGACTAGTATTTTTCCTAAGGCATAGATTGTGGCCCGATTAGGAAAATGGTTCAAGAACGATATTTTCTAAGGCATAAAGGTTGAGACAGATCTTTATAACTTGATTAGAAAATAAGTCCTAGATTGACATTCCTATGATCTATGTAGTCCATGGAGTAGCTTTTGGGATAGTCATTCTTCTAGGACGTATGTCCAGATTAAAAGAATGATCCTTGTATCACTCTGTGGAGTGAGTGATTTATCCATAATCATTCTCGACTACTTAGATAGAGTATGGCTTCGAGAGATGATGCAGTTGATTCTATCAGATGATAGTGATGATGGTGCTCATGATCTAATCATGAGATAGTCTATACGAATATGATGATGTTATCGGTTGAATGGTATGTTTGTGCTCAAGATCATTTCCTTCAATACCTCCCTAGCTAGGAGGGAGTGATGATATTATGGTATATGTGGGAGGTATTTACCTCCACGTGTAACCCTGATGAGAGTAGAATATTCTAGGAAGCAAGAAGAAACCCTAAATCATTAAACCTAACCCTAGAAGACAAGTCAACTCAAGGAAATAATTAATATTAAGTATTTAGCATCTAGAATGAGAATTTGGCCCAGACAGCTTAGGAAAACAATATAAATACAAGTAGCCAAACCTCATTTTGTACTAAACAACTCGAAATTTCAACTAGGAAGAGGTGTGTACTACAAAAACTGGGCAAGTGCGCAAGTCTGGGGAGCAGTTGTAGCTAAAAGTTGCTGCAATCTGTATTCCTAATTTAGGCTTGGACTTTCTATTGGTTATGGTTGGAATTTCTGATCAGTCTTGGTTATCTTTATGCATTAGCCATGGTTGGCTATTGGTTTTCTTCATGAATCATTCTTTGTCAAGGTTAAGGTGCTCGAGGTGGCTTCGACCTATGGTTGGGTGACAAGATTATTATATTGGCTATGGTTAAACGAGCACATTCATTACTTTCTAACACTCACACTCCCATTTTTCAATGGCCATCCATTCCAAGACTCATCTAATTCCCTTTATGCTCTACTCTTGTCTCTAACCATTCTTCTTAGAGAAGCCAATGTGGTGAAGTGTTTTTAAACTTTCCATCTACATCTTCTTTTCCATCTCCAAATTTTGAAGGCATAGATCCACCCATTTGTACTCGTGAACCAATATGGACGACACCACCTTCTATTCTTCCAAGACAATGTCCTTTATGCCTTAAGATGGTCAATACCCAACCTCAAGTATGCTCTCCTATACATAAAATCCATAATCCAAGAAGTGATTATCCTCTAGCCTCGATCTCAAAAGAAAGTTGTCCTCATCCAAAGTGTTCTAATACATCAGACATAGATTTTCCACATGAAATCCATGTCTTAATGATGCATCATATTCCTGAGATAGAAACATATGATCCTAGACTCAAAGAAATATTTAGCTACTGTAGACCATCGATAACTCCAAGATATGGATTAGGGTATTTGAACAAACAAATGCAATAATTCCATCCTGTAGATTTGAAAATCCATTACCCACAGGACTACAAAAACCATCAATTCTAGAGATACACAAATTCTTTTCCCTTGTGAATGGATGTCCTAGAAGAAGAGTAAACATAGATTGGATTAAGAGAATGTTAAATTGGGATTTGTTTACTCATCCCCAAACCAAATAATTTAATGCCATTACTTCTGCAGAACTAAAGAAAGAATTATCTTAGCAATGGAAAACATATATGTCAATAAATGATTTGTGGATATCATTTTATGAATGGTACAAACTTTCCCAAAAGGAATCAATTCAAATGATGTTTGCCAAAGAAAGTGTCAGTACCAAACAAAAATGGAAAGCCTTAGATGGACAAACAGATGAGACAGATTTTCCTTTTCCCCCTTTTAAGGGAATCATTCTAGGGGAAGAGGAAAAACAAACTAAGGCTACTCCCCTCATGATTCAAAAGGAAGAATCTCAGCAAACAAATTCAGATAAAAGAATCCAAAGTGTGTATGAACAGTTACATTGGAAAAATATTTCTCTAAGAGGGATGGCAGCACATACTTTTGTAACCAATGACTATGCTAGAAAGCAACAAATAGATCAACTTCAAGTCTCTACAAATCAAGTTGCTTCTAGTATAAACTCTATCAATTCCTAAGTCTATGAAATAAAAAACACTTTAAAAAGTGAAAAAGACTCTTCAAAAAGAGACCATGAAGAACTAATGGAAAGATTAGGTGAAGCTTTTAAGAACATAGGGGAATCTATTATTAAAGTATCATAAAAATATGGAAAGATTCCTGACAAACCAATTCCTAGTTCTTACTTATTTCCACAAAAGGTCTCATAAGTAAACTCTACAGTCTACATTCCTGAAGAAACTGATTTGAAGAAAAGGTTTCCAGTCCATTTTCCCCTAGAACAAGAAGAATCATCCTCAACTCATCTTTTGGTTACACAATATCATATTCTCCCTACTAAAGAACCAGTTCCTTGGAACATGACTAGGGTTACATCTCCAAACCTTTATGGAAAAGGCAAGCTACCAGAGGCACAAACATTTACAGATGAAAATTTCCTAGAATGGAACATAGATAGTATGGCCACATGCCAAATCCGTCAAGTTATAGACATAATGTATGTTTCCTACAGAGTCATGTGCATGAAAGGGAAAAATGAAATAGAAGCATGTAAGTCTATTATACAATATTTTACAGGAACTTTGGCTAAATGGGGGGAAATAGAGTCTTCACCTGCCCTAGTTGAGAAAATGGAAAAGGAACAAGTTAAAGATGAAAATGGGGATATATTATTTAAAGAAGATGGCCAAGAAGAAAACAATATGATATGTGAATTAACTACATTCATTCTTGAGCATTGGTGTGGAACAAAATAGGAACTCCCTGATAAACATGCCATTATTCTAATGGGAATGAAATGTAAGAGAATGTCCAATTATGATGATTTTCACAGAGAATGGACCCAAAGGATATATGAGGTAAAAGATATCAAAAACCTTTTCTGGAAGCAAGTGTATCTTGCTTCTCTCCCCAACAAATTTCTTGAATATTTAAAAGTACAAAAAGCTTTTGTTCAACCTTATGAACTTTATACTTGGGGATAAATTTACACAATCATTACCTCTACCCTAGTAGGACTGTGTGCTAACATGAAGGTTACAAAGTCAATAAAAAAGCTATCAAAATTACCAGATAGTAGATCTATCTGTGAAAAATATGGTATGAACCTAGATGACCCAGTTAGAAGAAATAAAAGGGAAAAGAAATCCATGAGACAAAGATTCCAAAAATATGATAAGGGAAAGCCTAGGTCTTACCAAAAAGATAAGAGGAAAAGAGGTCATTATAAGAAATACACAAAGTCTCATTATTACTCCCCAAAAGACATCAACTTGAAATATTCCAAACAACAAAGTAATGCCAACCTAACTTGTTGGTTATGTGGACAACCAGGAAACCTGGCTAATAGATGTCCACAAGGAGAACAATCCAAGAAGAATAAAGGTAAGATATCGCAACAAAAAGCAATACAAAAGGTTGAGTCTTCTAGGAAAATAATCTCAATTCGCTGCAACAGATGTGGCTCAAGTCACCATGATACAAATCAATGCCCACATCATCATTTTCCTAAGAGGGAAGAAGTTTGTATGCTTCAGGAAGGAGTTTTTCAGTATACAGACACTTCTGAATTTGAATATTTCTCTAGTGAATCCTATGATGAAGAAATGTTTCTTATAGCAAATGATTGTAGCTGTAAAGATCCAAAGTTTTTTATTTTCCAGACAGAGTCTCCAAGTTACGAAGAAACAAAATATGATGAAGAAGATGAACATGAACATGAACCCGAACCTAAAATATGTATGGCACAAATCAAAGCATTTCCAGAAGGAGGGATGAAGGCTGCACTTTTAGATTCATTTCTAAAAACCATGGTAAAATATCAATAGCCAAAAACTCAGGTAAGAAGCCATTGATCATAGATGCTTCTTTTGAAAGGAATACAAAGTCATTTATTAGACAAAACCATAATGATAAGATGAGAACTTTGACTATAAATGATTTGGGAAAATACATAAATATTCTTAAGAAGGAAGTTGTAGAAATAAAGCAAAGAATAGAAAAGATTGAAAAAGAATTAGAAATTGAGGATGGATACAAAGTTGATTCATGGGATAGATAAGAAATAAGAGGGTTACAACAACAAATCCAGGCCCTGCAATTCATGCCCTCCCTAGAAGAAATTCCTCAGAATGCAAATGCCAACATTAGTACATTTGAAACAAATTCTATGGAAGGTTTGAATTCTATGAGAATAATGGACATCTAGCATCAATAATATCATGTGATGATTAAGATGAATATTCAAGGTCAAATATTTAAGTTGAAAGCATTGATCGATTCAGGATTACATTTTAACATCCTAAATAAAGATTATATTCCTTCTTGTTATTGGTTAAAAGATAACAATGCAGCCATTGGTCTAGGTAATCAAACCCTAAAGATGGAATATGAATTTGAAAGGGTCAAGTTATGTTTGGGACCTTACTTCTTGAATATGAAGTTTTCACTTGTAGAAATTCCAGTACCTTGTCTTTTAGGTACTCCATTTTTGGTTGATGTTGAACCACATGGTTCTGAAAAATTACCAAATGGAAAATATGGATATTTTATTACAATAGCAAGGAGAAAAATTGCACTCCCATCTGTGTCAATCCCTAAGTTGTCCACAATGGTTCAAATGTCTCAGACTCTTATAGAGAAAGAGAAAAAATGAAGAGAAACTACAGGATTGATCAACAACTCAATGAGATAAAGATTCAAGACAAGATTAGTCAACTACAAAAAAAGATTTGAAGATCAAGTATGCTCAGAACTCCCAACTGCATTTTGGGAAAGAAAAAATCATTTTGTTGAATTACCATATAAAGATAGCTATGAGGGAAAACCTTGTAAAAGCAGAGAAATACCTATGAATGCTAAATATCAGAAACTATGTTATGAAGAAATCCAAGGATTATTGAAAAAATGATTGATCAGAGAATCCATTAGCCCGTGGAATTTCTATGGATTCTATGTTAATAAACATTTTGAGCAGATTCGAGGAGTCCCAAGATTGGTAGTAAACTATACTCCTTTAAATCCAGTCCTAGTTGATGATACTTATCCTATGCCCCACAAATCCAGTCTGGTCAATAGAATAACAAATGCAAAGATATTCTCAAAGTTTGATTTAAAATCTGGATTTTGTCAAGTGGCTATAAAGGAGGAAGACAAATTCAAAACTGTGTTTAGTGTTCCTGCAGGTCACTATGAATGGAATGTTATGCCCTTTGTTGGAAATTGTAATTACAAGTTGGTGATGTCTTCACGTCTCCGTCGATTTGTCTGTAAGTCAAAATATATCAGTAGCCGAAATGTGAGTCAGACAGTCAGACCGTCTACAAGTGCAAAGTCGCACATTTACTCAAAAGTTAGTCAACAAACAAGAGAGCTATAAATGGAGCCGAATTATATCTTCTCGAATTAAATTAAGTGGTTGAAGAGTCAGGCATAGTTATGGTAGTGTTTAATGTTGAGTCAGTCTTAGCCTATGTAGGAAGTCATAGCATGTGTCTATATAAGTCGGAGTGTCTTAGTTAGTCGGCAATGTATGATGCATAATAGATGTTGAAGAGGAGAAGTTGATGCAAAGAGAAGAAGCAAAGATATAGAGAGAACCAACAACAACTGAAGAGTTGAAAAAAGAATCCATTAGAGCCGAAGCTCATTTTGTCAATGTATTCTATAAATCGCGTGCACTGCGCTGAAGTTCATTAATATCAAGTATTTTGTGTTTTGACAAGTTTCTGTCTTATTTTTTATTTTACGTGCTAAGCATAGCACTGTGTTATTCTACATTCATAAATCATTTGATTAAGTGTGTGTTTTCACATCGCACAATAAATTGAACAGTCTATGCACTGCGCAGTAGTCTTGAGAACTTTGTCGCATAGCCTATTTCGTGCGCAGTATTTAAAACTGTGTCGCGCAGAGTAGACTATGTGCAACCCCCATCGACCCTTCAAATTGGTATCAAACAAGGTTCTATCAGAATAATTTTTTCAGAGCAGAAACTATGTTGAAAGTGAAATATGGCTTCTACCTCAAATCTGCAACCTACCACTTTTACAGGAAATAATTATGCTATGTGGTCCTTGACCATGAAAGCTTTGTTTCGAGGTCAATATGTATGGGAAATAGTCGAGAATGGCTATGTGGAACCAGTAGATCAGGAAATATATAATGCCCTCACATAATATAATAAAGATGTCTTGAAATATCAAAGAAAGAAGGATGGAAAGGCGTTATTTTACATACATAAAGCCATGCATGAGAGCATACTTCCATGAGTTGCATCAACAAAGCAAGCCAAGGAAGCATGAGACATATTACAAACCTCTTATCAGGGTATGGAAAAAGTAAAGACTACAAAACTGTAGGTTCTTAGAATAGATTTTGAAATATGTCAATGAAAGATTCAGACATAGTAGATTCATTCTACACACACGTCATTGGACTGATAAATCAAATTGAGTCTCATGGTGAAACCATAGAGACAGAAAAGTTTTTGAGAAGGTTCTTAGGATTCTTCATCCTAAGTTTGATACCCTTGTTGTGACTCTAGAAGAAGGAAAATATCTGAGTCAGTTTAGCCTAGATGAACTACAAGCTTCCCTCATCAATCATGAATATAGATTGAACAGGTCAAATATGTCATTAGAGAATGCTTTTTCCATGCAATCATCTATAAGTCGTGGAAGAGGAAGGGGGGGAGCTAAATCTAGAGGCAGAGGAAGAAGTGGATGCAGTAGAAATCCTGGAAATACTGGTAGAAAAGGTCAAAAACCCAAGTACTAGCCAGCCAAGATGTCAAAAAACTGACAAATCAAAGATTCATTTCCATTACTGTAAAAAGTATGGACATTATGCATATGAGTGTAGAAAGAGACAGTATAATCAGAACAAGCAAAGTCAAGATCAGTCACAAACTCACCCTATGTTTATGGCGCGCATTGTAGTTGTGCCTAGCGCAGAAGAAATTCCTAATATAGTGTCATCATTTGAATGCAATGTTGCTCAAGCAAGTCCATGTGATATATGGTACTTAGATTCAGACTGCAGTAACCACATGACATGAAACATATAACTGTTTTCTAGTTTGGATGAGTCAGTCCAAACCAAGGTTACACTTGGAACATATATACAAGTCACTATCTTAGGAAAAGGTAGTATAAATATTTTAACCAAACAAGGAGAACACAGATTTATGTCTGATGTATATTATGTTTCTGGTCTGAAGCATAATCTGATGAGTATAGGACAATTGTTACAAAAATGATACAGAATCTACATGGAAGATAATCACTGTGTGATTATGGATAAATGTCCAAGCAATCTACTCATTGCAAAAATCCATATGACAAGTAACAGAATGTTCCCATTGACATTAAATCCAGTCAATAAGAAGAACACAACGCAAACTGTTGACAACAGAAAAAGCGCGCAGTTAGAAACTGCATTTATAGTAGAAAGTGTGCACAATACTAATGAAGAAAATAGTGCACGCAGTATCAAGAAAGGAGAAAATGGCGCAGAAATGAAGGCAACATGCCAATCTGAAACACAAGATGACTCTTGGATATGGAATTTAAGATTTGGACATTTGAACTTTGGAGGTATGAAGCTGCTACACACAAAGGATATGGTAAAAGGCTTACCATTGATTGAAAAACCAAAAAGGATATGTGAAGGCTGCATATTTGGCAAGCATCACATAAAATCGTTTCTAGTTGGCAAGTCTTACATAGCAAAAGCTCCATTGGAAATAGTACATTCAAACATCTGCGGACCAATGCAAACTCCATCTATAGGAGGCAGTACTTATTTTCTAACAGTTATTGATGATTTCTCAAGAAAGACATGGATTTATTTCCTAAAGCATAAATCTGACACATTGGGTTGCTTTCAACAGTTTAAATCACCTGTGAAGAAACAGAGTGGTTATTACATCAAGTGTCTAAGAACGGACAGAGGAGGAGAATAAATGGCAAGAGAATTTCAGAAATTTTGTAAATTTCATGGAATCTACAAGCAATTTACCGCGCAATATACACCATAGTAGAATGGTGTCACAGAGAGAAAGGACAGGACCATCATGGAAATGACGCATAGTATGTTGATAGCCAAACATTTGTCAAATGAATATTGGGCCAAGGCAGTAGAAACTACAGTATACATCTTGAAAAGATGTCCAACAAAGAGTGTGAAGAATATAATTCCTCAGGGAGCATGGACAGGATCAAAGCATAATGTGGTGCACTTAAGAGTTTTTGGTTGTGTCGCATACGCACATGTTCCAGATGAACTGAGAAGGAAGTTGGACAACAAAGTACATAAATGTATATTTGTTGGGTATTCTGAAGAGACAAAAGGATACAAGTTGTATGATCATGTAGCAAGAAAAGTCATAATCAGCTACCATGTTCAGTTCGTAGAGAATGAAGCATGGTATGGAACCATAGAAAAGACAGTGAAAATAATTGACGCAATGGATCGTGATGATACAAAAGGTGAAGTGGTGCAAACACCATGCACAGGACAATGCGTAGTCCTGTCTACAACTGGCACTGCAACGCAAACTATTGTGCAGAATACTCCAGTAAGAACAACAAGTGTGCAGTCTACACCTAGAGCGCAACAAACACCAACAAGCATTCTGAGTACTTCCACATCTCCATATCCAACATTAGCAAGTCTGTTACCGAGAAAGACAAGAATTATGCACGACATCTATAATGAAGATGAAACAAATTCATTCTCAGTCTTTGCTCTGTTTTCACAAATAGATGATCCATTAACTTTTGAAGTAGTTGTTAAAGAGGATGTATGGGCACAAGCCACAAATGAAGAAATTAGATGCATAAAGAGAAATCAAACATGGAAATTGGTAGATGTACCTGATGACAAGGATGTTATAAGTGTCAAGTGAATTTATAAAACCAAGCAAGATGCAGAAGGAAAAGTACAGAAGAACAAGGCAAGATTAGTTACAAGAGGCTTTACACAACAACTTGGAATTGATTTCAATGAAACATTTGCACCATTTGTGCGCATGTACACAGTCAAAACAATGTTAGCAATTGTGGCGCAGTACAAATGTCCAGTTTATCAGATGGATGTAAAGTCAACATTCTTGAATGGAAACCTACAAGAAGAAGTATATGTGGAACAACCACAAGGTTATGAGGTTCCAAGACAAGAAGACGAAGTATATAGATTAAAGAAAGCACTGTGTGGTTTAAATCAAGCTCCGAGAGCTTGGTACAATTGCATAGATTCCTATCTCGCACATAATGGATTTCAAAGAAGTGAAAATGAGCCAACATTGTACATCAAATCAAAACAACAAGGTAATGTGTTAATTGTTTGCTTATATGTGGATGATTTGATATTTATAGGTGACTTTGGCATAGAATATTTTAATTTAGTCATGAAGGATGAATTTGAAATGACTGATTTGGGGCTTATGAGATATTTTCTGGGAATAGAAGTGCACCAGTCCAAAACTGGTATATTTATCTCACAGTCCAAGAATGCGCATGAAATATTGAAGAGATTCAATATGGTGAATTAAAAAGTAGCACCAACACCTGTCATAATAGGATTGAAGTTAAGCAAGGAAGATAAAGGGTCCAAAGTGGATTCCACACTATTTAAAAGACTGGTAGGCGATCTTATGTATCTAACAACGACAAGGCTTGATATTATGTATGGAGTGAGCCTAATCTCAAGGTTCATGGAAACTCCCAAAGAATCACATTGGAAATCAGGAAAGAGAATCCTGAGATATGTGAATGGAACAAAAGATTTTGGCATAAATTACTCCACTTCAGAAGATTTCAAACTCATTGGATACACTGACAGTGATTGTGGAGGCAGTATTGATGATAGTAAAAGTACCTATGGGTACACATTTCATTTTAGAACAGGTATGGTATCATAGGCATCAAGGAAGTAGCCCATAGTGACACTTTCTTCAGCAAAAGAAGAGTACGTCGCAGCCACAAGCACAAGTTGTCAAGCAGTATGGATGAGAAGGATGTTAAAAGATTTGTTGCAGGAACAATAGGAACCAACTACAGTTTTCTGTGACAACAATTCAACCATCATATTATCAAAGAATCATGTGTTTCACAAGAAAACCAAGCACATGGATACAAGGTATCATTTCATCAGAGAATTGGTGAATAACAAAGAGATCTACTTAGAATTTTGCAGGTCAAAAGAACAAATTGCAGCCATTTTTACAAAGGCTTTAGCAAGAGATGCATTTCAGCATCTGCGCAGTAGTTTGGGAATCCGCGCAGTAACAAATGAGTGACAGTAAAATGAAAACTCAAATTTGTTATGTAATTGTTTTTTGTAATCCCACCAACTTGTAATTAAGGGGGAGTGTTGGAAATTGTAATTACAAGTCGGTGAGATATTCACGTCTCCGTCTATTTGTCTGTCAGTCAAAATATGTCAGTAGTCAAAATGTCAGTTAGACAGTCTAACAGTCTGCAAGTGAAAATTCGCACATTTACTCAAAAGTCAGTCGACAAAGAGGAGAGCTATAAATGGAGCCAAATTCTATCTTCTTGAATTAAATTAAGTGTCTGAAGAGTCAATCATAGTTATGGTAGTGTTTAATGTTGAGTTGGTCTTAGATTATGTAGGAAGTCATAGCCTGTGTCTATATAAGTTTGAGTCTCTTAGTTAGTCGACAATGTATGATGCATAATAGATGTTGAAGAGGAGCAATTGATGCATAGAGAATAAGCAGAGAGATAGAGAGAACCAACAACAACTGAAGAGTTGACAAAATAAGCCATTAGAGCCGAAGCTCATTTTGTCATTGTATTTTGTAAATCGTGCCCAATGCGCCGAAGTTCATTAATATCAAGTATTTTGTGTTTTGGCAAGTTTTTGTCTTGTTTCTGAGTTTACGTGCTAAGCATAGCACTATGTTATTCTGCATTCATAAATCATTTTATTAAGTGTGTGTATTCACAATGCGCAGTAAACTAAACAGTCTATGCACTGCGCAATAGTCTTGAGAACTCTATTGTGTAGCCTGTTTGGAGTGCATTATTTCAAACTACATCGCGCAGAGTAGATTGAGCGCACCCCCGTCAACCCTTCACCCTTTGGCCTTAAGAATGCTCTGGAAAAATTTCAATAACCTCTATCATGGCATGTAAACACAGGTACATATTCACCCCCTCATGCTACTATGAATAACCTAGGAATTAATATTTAATACAACACCTGTGTATGAGTTGTACAGTTCCCAAAATGACTCAACATTTAATTTATATTGGATTCTAATCAGAGGTTCAAAATAAGAATCAAAATTTACTCGAATCAGTGCTAGAATGGATGACACTTTAAAGGCATATTTTGACTGGCTAATTGTCTACATAGATGATATATTGGTCTTCTGAGATTCCATAGACCAACATTTCAAGAATTTGGAGATGTTTTTAAAGGTCATCAAACATTCTGGTCTAGTTCTTTCTAAAAAGAAAATGGATCTCTTTAAAACCTCTGTCAAATTTCTAGGTCACACAATTTCAAATGGCCAAATTTCTCTTCAGACCCATGCAGTGGAGTTTGAAAAAAAATTCCAGACAAAATAACCGACAAGACCCAACTCCAACGCTTTCTAGGAAGCTTGAACTATGTCAATAATTTTTATAATGATTGTGCTAAAGATAGAAAAATTCTGAATGAAAGGCTAAAAAAGTATCCTATGCCTTGGACTGAAGCACCAACTAAGGCTACGAGAAAAATAAAATCTAAAGTAAGGCACTTGCCAATACTACATGTTGCAAGTGATGAACTCTTTAAAATTGTTGAGTCTGATGCCAATGACCAAGGATGGGGAGTAGTTCTTAAACAAGTTAAGGCAGGGAGATCAAAGCCACATGAAGAAATCATACAGTTTGCTTCAGGGACCTGGATTGACAAAGAAAAGAAATATGCAACAATTGACAAAGAAATAAAGGTGGCTCTCAATGCAATCAATAAGTTCTAAATCTATCTCATCAATAAAAAAAATTGCTCAAAACTAATGTTGTTGCAATGAACAAGGTGTTACATAAGAAAATCACTAAAGCAAGTGAAGTGCAATTTGCAAGATGGCAAGATCTATTTGCAAATTTTGATTTTGATATTGAACACATCAAAGGCTCTGAAAATTCTATCCCTGATTTTCTCAGCAAAGAAAACCTTCAAGCGAGCATGAAAATAAGAAAATGAGGACAAGCGAACATGGTTACAAAACAAGCAAGATCAAATGCAAAAATCCATTGTCTGGTCATTGTCACTGAATGGAAAAATGGAGGTAAACAAATAATGAATATCCTAGACAATGAAGATTGGGAAGTAGTGGTTGGTGCATTTATGGAGTCTAAATAGCCTTCCACGCTAATGTTTGAGTTGCTTGTGAGGAATTTTATTACAAATACTTTTGTCTTTGCATATGCTTATAATAATTCCAAGTTTACCATGTAAAATGCGTATGTTTTTTTAATATTTTGAAGGTTCAAGAGTTAATATAGTTATATTTTCAAGGTTCAAGAGTTAACATAGTTAACGACAACATTTATTCATTAATTTTCTGCAAAACTTTCATGCTTATAATTTTATTGAAATTTCCAAATATCACTTTATAAATAGATGTATAAAATATATGGATAAGACAAATGTTTCCTTGAAAGCTTTGAGTTCAACTCATTTTGAGCTAGAGATCCCAACATAGGTGTGCCAAATATTCTTCATGGTTATTTTAGGCGAATTGGGAGAGCTTCTTCTTGGTATATGTAACTCCCTACTTGTTTTATGTGTGATTATATTAGTAGGTGTTATGATTATTTGTCATAATTATGTGGAGTTGATCTCTATGTAGAGAGAGTCTCTTCCTAGTTTTTAGGAAGTTGTTGGATGTGAGAGATTCACTCCAACTAGATGCTTCCTAGATTGTTGTGAGGTTGAGATATTTTCTCAACCGGTAGATCAAGGTAGTTTTTCTATCCTGAGACAAAGCTTTTGTATTTATATGTATTTTATTTATTTTTTTAATTGAGAGCACTCACAAATTTTTGGTTTGTGCATAATAATATATGCTCTCACATTCCTCATCATGGTATTAGAGCAAGACTGGGCTTGACTCCCTCATGGGAGGGCCCAGAGACCCTGGAAGAGAAATGAAAGAACGCATAGAGGAATAGATTCATGTAGGAAAGAGTAGTGTGTTTGTGTGTCCTTGATTTGTCTGTGGGAATATTTGTTTGTCCATCAATCTATTTTGGAAGCTGATCCATTTGATCAAGAGGATGATTTGATTGGTTAAGGGGGGAATTTGGCTCCTATGAGACCGATCTTCCTGTTTGAAGGATAATTTCTCATTGTGTTTGACTGATTTCTCTGTTTTGAAGGCTAAATCATTGATTGGAGGGTCGATCTATGTTTGAAGGACGAGTTCCACACAAGCAAGGGTTTCTACGAACTGTACGACCACGTTCTGAGAGAGAGAAGGGAGGATTTGTGTGTTGAGGGTCGATGTACTTGCTGAGAGAGTCATTTTGTCTCGTAAAGGAGTTGATTTATCTGTTAAGGAGCCACCTTTCTCAAATTCGAGGGGTTTTCCTTCTTGGTAGTGATTTCTGGCCAATTTCTTTGTACAACGATTTCACTGGAGAGTGGATCTGATCTGACCAAATTGAAATTGCGGCTGATCGTGCACCTTTGTTTGTCAGATAGGGGGTTCATCCTCAAATCACCCATGTTTTTTTATCAGATCTGCAATTGTTGAGGATCTCAACCTGGAGGTCACAGACGCCCAACTCGTCGAATTTTTCATTCCTCTTGGTTACCTTAGTTTGAGTCTGTGACAAGGAGCCATTGGTACATGGATTTGTGATTAAAGGAAGAGCTTTGGTTCAAATCCATTGGATATTGTGTGTTTTTAATCAAACAATTTCTCATTTACATTTGAATGAGTTTGTGTTTTGGAGGTCATTGAGATTTTTATTTACCAATTTATTATATTGTGGAAGTTACCAACATAGTTTTTTCTTTAAAAAGATTCCATTTTATGTCTTGTTGGAAGCGTTTTGAAGAGCATTTTGTCTCTTTCCAAGGATCGATTGCATGTCACATTTAATGCCCTTTTGAGATTCCTGGGATGGATAAATTAAGATAATTGATTCCTTAGTTGTAAATGGGTACCTAAGATGACCTTGTTTGTCAGGACCCATATCTAGGATTGTTATCCATGATGGTTATTTATGGTACCTCTTGTTTTTCACCTTTGAGTAGTGGATTGTGTGCCACTTGTGCAGATAGTTTTAGGAGTGTAACTAGGCATTTGTCTCCATATACTGCCTTGTTTCGTAGTCTCTTGTAGCTCGCCAATTTGGAGTGTTTCTTGCTTAGGTTGTTTTGCTTCTTTGTCACCTTTAGCTTGTACTCCATACTTTAGTCATCAATTGTAACATCCATTGTCATCATCTTTTCCACTCAATTTAGCATTGTGGGGGGATGTTGTACAATGCTTCCTCGAGTGATTCTTCATGCTTCACCATTTTTCTTCGACATCAACTATTTTTAGGACTGAGCCTCATATTGAGCACCATTCCTATTTTGACTCAGTGGTTGCAACAACTAGTGACCCATGCACTCTGGTGAGATGGATTGGCATCCATAAGGACACTCATTTTATGATGTTTTTGTCGACTTTACATGAGTACATCATCAGGATTTTTGGGTCAGGACTCATTTCAGAGGACTAATCTATTTGCTTGAGAAGTTTGAAATTTGGATTTCTGCATGGATCTTTGATGGCATTGACATCTTGGGGTTCACTGGCCCTCTTTAGAGTTTTGTATATACTGCATGTTTGAATATTTTAGCATCCACAAGCCTCATTTCTCTTTTTTTTTCAATGCATCTTTGTGGGATCTTCTTCAGGTTCAACTTTAATGCCCTTTTCAACACTGACATTATTCTCTTTTTGGATTTTCAATGGAGAAACCACAATTTGATGGTAGACATTTGTGTGGAATAACAACAGACTCAAGACCGTATGCTAATATGTGTCGCACTTTTGTAGCAAGTCTATGATACTGTGTTAATTGGTTTGATGTATTGGTCCTAGAAAAGTTTAAACTTTTACTTGCTAAATTCTGTGAGATGGAGAATGTAATGTATGTACTTGTATCTATGTAACATGAAAATGACATATCATTGTAAGAGTTGGTTAGTCATGCATACCCATTTTTCATGTATCCCCGATGTTTTGTAATGCATAAACCTCTATCATAGAGTTTTTTTAACAATGTTAGTAGTAGGCCATGTCACAGGTCAATTGAATGCTTTATAAGTGGACCATGTTGGTTGTAGATTCTAGAGGTGTTGCATTCAAGGGGAGTTCATCAAGAGGTTGAGTGAATTGTGTACCTGAAGGACATCCTACTAGACTGAAGGTTGTACCGGTTAGGTACCCATGCATTCTGGTGGACGATTGTTCCTTTATATGGACTTTGGAAATTTGATGAATGCATGATCGAGGTATGAAGTGCCAAGTTGGATCATAGATAAACTTTGTTGATCAGGAGGTGCTTTGATTTAAAGGATTTGTGATGATGAAGACTTGACCTGAAAAAGGTTAAGGCAAGTAATCGTTAAGGGGGAGTGTTGGAATATGTAACTCCCTACTTGTCTTATGTGTGACTATATTAGTAGGTGTTATGATTATTTGTCATAATTCGATGGAGTTGATCTCTACGTAGAGAGTTTGTTCCTAGTCTTTAGGAACTTGTTGGAACCAGTTGGATGTGAGAGATTCACTCCAAATATATGCTTCCTATATTGGTGTGAGGTTGAGCCATTTTCTCAATAGGTAGATCAAGGTAGTTCTTCTATCTTGAGACAAAACTTGTGTATTTATATGTAGTCTATTTGTTTGTTTAATTGAGAGTGCTCACACCTTTTTGTTTTGTGCATAATAATATCTACTCTTACATTTCTCATCACTTCTATTCAAAGAGAACAGGTAACTTGTTTGCACAAATTGACAAGGCTTGATTAGACTGGGTATGTTGAGAATTGAAGTGTGTAACTATCACTAGTTGAATGCAAAGGTTGATCAGTGGATTTCTAGGGTGCATGAAGTTTACACTAGAAGAGAATTAATTACAACAACGGGATATTCAATTGGGCCAAATTAGACTTCGATGATTTGGTATCCATTCATGAATTCCATCCAAAACCAACGGGGATGTGTCTGATGCAGCAAAGCCTATATCTTTCATATCAAGCATCTTCTTCATGAATTGGCCATTTGTTGTTTCATTTCAAGGGACAGGATTAGTGGTGGATAATTTATGACTTTCCTCCAAAATCATTGTGTACACAAATTACTATGATCTCAATATTGTCTCCAATATATGTTGATGTTGGCTCCAACAATGCAGTTTCCCACCAATCTTATCATTCCTCTGATTGTCATGAACAATTTTGAGAATTGGAGGGGAAGAACCCTAGATTTGTCATGGGTTGTTCGTAGGTGCATTTAGAGAAAAATAAGATAAATTGCATCAGTCAAAATGGAGAGCAATCTCATCAGTGTCTCCATCGGGTCTTTTGGCCATGTGCTAGTGGGATTGTTGAATCCATAAGGTTTTCTAGGCTCAATTCATCTAACAATTTTTCCTTTGTGACTCTTGTTTGACCGTTGTGCATCACGATGCCATCCCTTCTTTTTATGCACCCTTGAGTACATGGGTTGTGATGGAACAAGTATGTCATTTTATGCTTTTAGATCCTACTTCTGATTATATGCATATTGGCAATTGTTCCTCTCAACTAAGGTTTAATACCAGACAAGGCCTATGTTCTCCATAGAAAGTTAACACAATATCCTTTATCTAAATCTGGTAAGAGGTTATATAACCATAAGAATCTTACTTCAAATTCATTGAATTAACTAGGAAAAACAATCTCACTAGACAAGAAGAAGATAAGAGGAAAGGGTTTACCTACTGAAATGTTTTTCTACTGAATTTTTTTATACCATATGGACATTTTCCAACCCACTCTCCTCCATGTAATATTGTAACTCAAAGGTGACATGCATTAGAGTTAATACTCTCGATAGAGTATTTGCTATAAGGGACATCACATTTAATGTATATGGTTGAGAGTATTCAAGCTATTATACCAGTGACTTGGTGTTAATTTCCCAAATTGAGTAAATGACTTGATTTCAATCAATCCATTGATTGTGTGTATAAAATACAACACAACTTTCTAACTAGATTATGGTTGATTTTCTTATTCATATTGGTAGTTTCTTATTAATATCGGCACTTCTATGTAAAAATTACGACATTAATATAATATGGATGGTGGCTCACGGTATGACCAGTGAAGCCTCCCAACATCTTGATATGGGTTGACATTAGATATAACGTGTGGAACACAAGGTGCAGAGTACGTTGTGTGGAAAAATTAGGAAGAGGCGATGACAAATGTTACGAAGAGAGGTAGTGAAAATAAGTAGTTATTGCGGGTTTCCACTATCACGTTGTTTCTTTCTTCTACTAAAACGATGGAGAAATGTATGGCTCCTAAATATATTGTATTATAGAATGAAAGTATAGACACATGACTATTACCCACATAGAAGCTTATATTGTATTATAGAATGAAAGTATAGACACATGACTATTACCCACATAGAAGCTTATATTGTATTATAGAATGAAAGTATAGACACATGACTATTACCCGCATAGAAGCTGATAGAAGCTTTTGGTAAGAAGATCCTTTGTGTTTCAATTTTATGTGACTAACAAAAGCATTAGCAGGACCACTGAACCCTACAAGTATAACATCCTATAAAGCTTTTCTCTGTTTCTATATGCTCAAAAAAAATCTACAGATTTTGAAAATATGGAGCATTCCGAGAATTGAACTCGGGACCTCTCGCACCCTAAGCGAGAATCATACCACTAGACCAAATACCCTTATACATTTGATTGTAGGAGCAATTGAACAGAATCAAATTTGCATAAATAGAGAATAAATCCCATGATTCCATTACTTCCAATCTTTTTTGGCGTCCATTATTCAGTCATGGAGTCATCTCAACTCCATGAATTAATAAATAAATGAATGTGTAGAGAGAGTTGTTTCTGCGACAAAAGAAAATGAGGTTCAGTGTAACTACACTGATGATGATTAACGTTCAAATAAAAGTGATGACGATGATGATTAATATTTAATGAGATTAAATTTTGATCATCTATTTAGCATCAAACCACCAATACTAATAAATTTATATATTTTTTATTTGATTTTATTAATATTATTTAAAGCTAATTTAATGTTTTACTTATGATTTATGTGTTAAATCATTTTAAGTAAGTGTTATATTTTTTTAATAAGGAAAAAAAAACAATTTAAAAAAACCAAACACCTCCTAGATACTCGAACCTTTCCTTATATTAAATACTAGCATACCCCCGAAGTGGGGGAAAGGTGTTAGCGACAATTCTTGTCTTCGACATCGGGATATCTAGGTTTGCAGGTTGCACGAGGAGCGCCCAAGCGCAGCGCACAGAAAAAGTCCTTTTCGGACTTAAAATCAAGCGAGCAGGCAGGATTATAGTGTCAACAATCTGGATCCATCCATATGTGCAGATCAATGGTTGGCGGGAAATCGCGAATAAGGAAGTTGCGCTGAAGTTAACACAATAGATCGTGCCCATAGTGTGTAGGGGAGAATAGCAGCCGTCCATCCAGAGGACGCGTGGCGCGAGATCTAGTCACGTCGACGTTTCAGCATTCGGAAGTTCGAGGGGTGAGAGTTTCATGTTGTTCCACATCTCGAAACCCCGAACCCCGATAATGTCGAAAGCGCTGAAAGTGGAGCCCGCGGTATCATGAAACATTTTCAGCCGTCCATCCAAAGGGGACACCTGGCGGCAAACTGAGCCATCTCGGTGTTTCGCTCATCGCGATTTCAAGAAGCAAGGATCAGCCCCTTCATATCCGCGAACGCTGAAAGCACCTTTGGGAGTAAGCGATGGGCCACAGCCCACGGTCACTTGAGAAAGGAAGAGAGTTATGCAAAGGTGCCAAAGCATCGGTTTTTCCCACAGAAGGGAATACCGCGTCCTACAAGACCAGTTCAACCCGACTTCGATCCTGGTCCTCGCTAAAGAATTAAATGAAGATGAACAGAGGTAGTTGAAACCTTAACTCACTTACTGAATGCAAGGTATGGGGGTTCCGGCAGACATTCTGCCCGAGACGGTCCTATACACTGATTTTCTCCAAAGGGTCATGGCTGGTCCTCATCTGACCAGAGAAAGTCTGTGCACGCCATGTTGGCTTTTAATGTTGCAACTATCTCCCCTGCAAGAGCCATGCACAGTTAAGGTGGCGTCTGACGAAAGTTATCCGTTCGAATTCGGATGAAGGGACACCACGCCTTGAATGACTGAACATGCCTCTGTGAGGCGAATTTTCTTGAGTATATAAACTCAGTCTTCGTATTTTGTATCTATCAATGGTAGAGCAAAGCTCCCGATTGTAATGTTTTAACAGACGCTCTAGTTTTCTGGTTATGCATTTGTATGTAAGATTTCTGGTTTTATGAAAGACAGTTTCCCTATTTCATCTAGTTTTCATCTCATACTGAGGGAGTTCATGATTGACTGATTCACATGAATTATTGCAGTTGCATTATGACAAAGGTTTTATTGTGACACTATTGTATTCCCTGGTTTTTTGTGTTTGAATGTAAGATGATCTCGCGTTTAAATGCATTCTCCTACAGTCTGCTAGAAACCTAATGTTGACAATAGACCTTTGCATCTCTCTGATATACGTCTTCCCCCCTTACTCACCCTTACTACGATTCATTGTCTGAAGTATGTCCAAGACATCACCTACCCATGCATGTCGGGCCTAGTTTCGGAGTCGAAACAATATCGTCCGAGTTTACTTCCATTCGATCACCTCTTCCATACACAAACCGTGACATAAACCGATGGGCGTCGGGCTCTGCTCCTGCAAGCAATCCAGGAGTGACTTCTGACGCTAACAAAAGGGAATGCCGAAAAAAACCAAGTAACATATGTTTTTATGACCATCATAATATTTAGTGAGAGAACAACCAATGAAACAAAGACAATATAGAGAAATGAATAGTGTATACATTTTTCCAAGTATATCGTAAAAACAAAAAATGTAGATATCATCTGATTACAATTTGATATGAAAATGAAATAAAATAGATAACAACTTTTATTATCATCATCATTAATCATTAACAAATACAAAACCATGTCATTGATGTTGGCTAGAACTAATTTTACGTTAATTATTTGTAAGATAAAAGATATATATCTTTTCAAAAAAGGGAAGACCTAGATATTCCTCACATTATATTTTAAATATGCAATGAGTTCAAAAACTAAATATGGTTACATTATTGTGAAAGTTGTAAACTTGTAAACATGAGAGTTGTCTATTTTGGCGTCAATTTAAATTCTCACATGAATTAAAGTATTGCTAGATCTTGGGGAAAATGATACTTCTTTCTCTTAGGAAGAAAACTAAGGTTTTTAAGTCTTCTGATAAAACTTGGCCAAGTTATAGAGGACTTCCAAGTAAAACTTTGTTTTTCATAGAAACGAGATGAATTGATTTGCTATAAATTCATACTTGCTTCAGACAACTTTGACTCCGTAGGAACAAGTTTAATGCTCAAGTAATTGAGGGTTTCAAAATATGGCTTTTGTGTTGGGCCAGAGTTTTTGATGGTTTGCAAGGTTTATTTGGGAACCAGATCAGAAAATCAACGAGTACCTTTATAAGTTTTTATACCCGAACATGAAAATATTTATTATTCCACTTAGTGATTTTTGTTGAGTCCAATTTCAACTCTTACTTTGAGGTCTTGTTCAATTTTGTAACTATAGTTTCTACCTATTTCCATTCACTCTAAGAAAATCTATATTTTTTTTCCACTTTAGGAAAATTTGTTTTCAAAAAAATGAGAATTCATTGTATAAATTCTAATATGGCGATAGAACTCCTTATAATTTTGATCTTAATTTTCAACATTTAAATTTTTCACTTTATTATCATTGGTTTTTAACTCCTTTAAATGCCATATTTTTAATTTGTAAAACTTGTTAAAAAATAGGCTCTTCCTTGTTTCATTAAGAAGAGTCAACACTTCTCATAATTTGTTGATAATATAATAAGCCCTTTTTAAAAACAAGTCTATTGGTAAAACGTGTTAAAAAAAGGTGTTGTCTAAACATTAGAATTTTTAACTATTTCATCGGAAGTCAGTGAAATAAATCTTGGTGAAATCACAATTTTTTGTTATTTAAATTGCATTTTTGACGATTGATTGCTATCACCATGGTGCCTTTTTGTATCATTGTCTATCACTCAAGAGGGTGTGTTTCTCTTCAGGAGGGTGCACTGTTCTTAGTGGATCTTGTGAGTTGGAGCGAGAGATATCTCCCAATATCTTGGAGGTTCATCATAGGGGTTCTCTAACCCCTGATCTACAATTTGGAATTTGGTTTCAGTGACTTAGAGGCCAGATTCTTGGAGGCCAAATTATTGGCTTGCTTCAGCTAGCGAGGGCGCATATGTTTTAGATATATTGTGGTTTGGAGGTCTTTCAGTTGAGCTACAATTCAAAGACTACTCATATCTTCTTGCCATCATCAGATCTATCTTCTCACAGAGTTTTGCAGAGGTTTGAGGCCATTAGAGAGGATTTCGTACTTTCCTTGATCTATTCGATCCAGGAAGTGCGCATTGTGCCATAGATGGCATCACCTACAACAGAGGGTAATAGTTAGATTTCAGTGTTACTTGGTATTCATATTGGAGAGGGTTTTGGAAGCCTAGATCTTCATATCTATCTTGTATCTTGGAGGAATCATCAACCACACACTCTATTATATTATATACATTCTAGATCTGTTCCATTTTGTATTAGGTCAGCTATTATTATGGCCATTTCGTTGAAATCTGGCAATATAAATTTACACGAATCACTATTTTTTGTTGTTCAAAATCCATTTATGAATGAAGAAATGGATTCAACATGCTGAAAAACCCCAAAGGCACTCGGATTATACATAAATAATCACTCAAATCTACGAACCTAACATTTTCTCACCGTATTTCGGGCAAATATACCCGAAAAAAATCATCGTTTCGTAGAACGTTTAGCCTACGACCTATTATTATAAACAAAATTAGATCTTAGGTATTTGTGGCTATTTCTTGTGCTATTTGTCTTGCATCATGTTGATTATATGTCATTGCTATATCTACATCATTTACTTGCTTCAAACACACAATCAAACCTTACTATTAAACCCTAGCGCAACTCAAGAGGACAAAATTTGCTAATTATTTGACAAAATACCACAACCAAAAAACACATAAAACCTTAATGTTCCAAGCAAATTGGTTTGGGAACTTTATAGATTAGGGAATTTTAACTCAAGAGTCTTCATTTTGAACATATAATCCAAGCCATTGCTTTCTTAAGAATTGTCCAATTCAAATATAACATTTTTTTAATACAAAATATAATCATTTATGAAAAAATTTGAAACTATGATGTAATTCTATAAATAAATAAATAAAAATACCCTTTAGTTTGACTCTTCAACTCTATAGGCAACATTTCCACATGATATAGTCAAAATTTCCCACCAATAAAACCCATCCATTATCAATAAAACCACCTTTAATAGCCCAAACCTTTTTCGAAAACAACTAAAACAAAAGACTCGAAACTTAATAGAGATTATGAAATATCTAGCCATATATCCCTTCAATCCAATGCTCGTAGGAATCCAAAACGAGAATGGAAACAAAAGGCGCCTAGTTTTAAAATAAAACTAACAAGATACAAAGCAGCTTTCCGCAAGCTCCAGTAAATTCCCAAGAATAAATACTTATAAAACCAACTTCTATACATTACACAGAACTAATTTTTCTTCAAAACCCATATCAGTTCCCCTTAAGTACAATAAGGAAAAATGTTATCACATTAGCCTAGAAAATTACACCCCAAAACAAATTTATAAATTTATAAAGCTTTTACTACAATAAATACTTATAAAGCCAACTTCTATACATTACATAGAAGTAATTTTTCTTCAAAACCTACCCAAAAGATTGATTCTTCAAAACCCACCCAAAAGATTGAACAAGCAGAAGCGGAATAAAATAAAATAAGATATTTACTAAAAATACAGCTTACATTGAATATCACTGCCCCGTTCTCCCACCCCTAAACCCTGACATATAAATAAGTATGAGATTATTTTGGACTTTTTCATCCATCTATAATGAAGAAAAACAAATTGCAAAACCACAATTTCCGTTATATTCAGAAGACGATGTGCAATATAGACAATTTACAGCAAGGTATGCCAACCCTGGTTCTCAAGTCCAAATACCATAGAAGGGTATGCCAACCCTGGTTCTCAAGTCCAAATAGCATAGAAGGGAAGAGGATAATATTCTTTGGAATGAAATCTTAGCATAGGATCATTGGAATAAAAGAACTTCTAACATTACATATATAATATTTACAAGCCAAAGACTGCTCACAAGACATAACACCCAAAATGTTCGCTACTACATCAGCAGGATGACTTGTACCCTAAAACTAGCTTCTGGATTGACCAAAGCTTTTGGTACGGGTTTTACCTTACCAACTATCTGTGAGACTATTGTTTTCTTCCAAACGCATCCAAAAGGTTTTTCGCATTAACCTTGATATCCTATTTTTATGTTAAATTCAATGAAATTATAATGTTTCAGACTTCTTGATTGTTAAGCTTAAAGATTTATATCTGGGAGAGATTTTAGTGCATATGTATGGAAGTTCTCTGCTGATCTTGTCCCGAATTTCTGTTATCCATTTGCCTTTAAAGTTAAAGCTCTAAACTAGCGAGACAAATTCGAACACTGAATAAGGTTTAGGGTAGATTTTAGTATAATGGCAAGTATCAGATTTTTATTTATGTTTGCCTTTTAAAATTAAGGCTCATGCGAGCGAGACAAATTGGATTGTACTTCAAATACTTAAAATAAAATTTCAGGGAAATTTTGGTGTATATCCATCTTGTGTCGCCCTTGTCTCGGATTTCGATTTTCTGTTTTCCTTTAAAGCATAAAGTTCGAAGCCAACGACATAAATGGACTTGTGCTCTGAATAATTCAAATGAAATTTCAGCAAGATTTTGGTGTATATCCAGCTTTTGTCCTCGCTCTTGTCCCGGATTTCGGTTTGTTTGTAAAGCCTAAAATTCAAAACAAATTTTGATTTGTCTATAAAGCCTAAAATTCAAAACAAATTTTGATTTGTCTATAAAGCCTAAAATTCGAAACGAGTGAGACATGGTCGCTTTTGCTCGAGGACTTCACACAAAAACGAGGAAAACTATTAAGGATTTGAAATTGTTGCTGGTGTTTTCACTGTTGCAAATTTGGATACAGTACTGAAATTGACAATTTAAATGCTTTGAAGCTTAAAGAATGAGGCTCCAAAATTTTCCGGTTTCTGTCTCTTTGTATTTATATTAACCAGATTTCAAATTTTAGCTGTTGATTTCATGAATCCTTTGGTTAATTACTATGTTCTTCTTCGACAGGAAAAATGAAAAATAAAATCACTTACGGCATAAATATTCGAAAATAAGAAAAACTAGTGTTTCTTCGACAGGAAAAATGAAAAATAAAATCACTTATGGCATAAATATTCGAAAATAAGAAAAACTAGTGTTTCTTCGACAGGAAAAATGAAAAATAAAATCACTTATGGCATAAATATTCGAAAATAAGAAAAATTGGATTGTGAGGAGGATTAGGAAGAAAGAAGATTCTTGGGAATTTAGTGCAGCGTAAGAGGATGAGGAAGAACAAAAGATTCTTTGGAATTTAGTGGAGCCTTGAAATGAAATCACTTACTCTATAAATATTAGAAAACAGAAAAACTGAATTGAAGGAGGATCAAGAAGAATATAAGAATATAGTAAAATCTTTGTAAATTTAGAAATTTGTTTTGGGGTGTAATTTTCTATGCTAATGTGATAACATTTTTCCTTATTGTAGTTAAGGTGAACTAATATCAATAAGGGGAATTGATATTATTAATAAGGGGAACTGATATTATTGATAGTTTTAGTGTAATTACTTATAAGTTGTTTTTAACTTGTGGTTGTTATCTATATGATATTCTATTAATTCCCCATTAATATGCCTCTCCTTGTATGGGATTTGAATTTGAAACAACATGTTGGCATACACCTTCTTAGCATTATCATAAATTTGTGGTTTGTTTTCCTTTATATATTTTGATTGAAAAAGCCTAAAGTTCAATTTTCCAGCTTTACTGGAGATTTTTTCTGACCAAAATCAGAAAGACAACTTGTTTCCATCAGTTACATAGTTGGTGGAGTTTTAGGTGCTTTATTGCCTCCATGAAGTTGTGTTACTCGCTACTGTACCATATTTTTTCTATTTGCACTCTTGAATTATTTGTTTCTTACAAATTGGCATGATCTTTTTTGGGTTTGAACTTTGGACATAATTTAGTGGCAAAGAAAATTTAGTAGGATGGACTCCGGCTGGATCAACAAGAGTAACCATTGGTGGAAGGCGATTTTCAAGAAGAACAAATAGTAGTCTTTCCTTTTATTTAAGTCAGATAAAGAACCTTGATAATTTGCATCGAGAAGACTTTCACAAGACACAACATCTTCAGCAGGTTGAAAATTGTCACAAGACACAACATCTTCAGCAGGTTGAAAATTGTTTAAACACTGAATGTTTCCAGGAAAATTTTAGGATGTTCTTTGCTTAATTTCCTTACAGATTTTTTCCCCTTTCTATGGTGTCCAGGAGATAGCTTGCCTTAAGAAGCAACTTACAGAGAAAGAATATCCTTCAATCTATGTCTTAAGGGTTTGAAATGAATTTCCACATAGTCTGAGTTCCTTTTTGAATGAAAGGTTTGGCTTTTGTCTAAATCCTCTCGTAATTTCTCCATAACCATGGAGAGCTATTCTTCAATACACAAGACATGAAATGCATAAAGTGGTACAGTACAAGCTCAAAGCATCACAAGAAAACCAACAACTTGCTCAAACTAATGGCCAAATGTTTGCGGTTAGTATGGATCCATCTTATTTTATATTCAATTTTCAAGATTGACATAGACATTGAAAAGACAATACTTAGGAGGATATCAAGAAGTTGTTGGTAGAAAATATCCATGAAGTGTGTCTAACATAGATTTTATTCTTCTTTTTTCTTATATTTTACAGGAATTATGCATGATTCGAGGAAAGGTAAGCTACCCCTGCCGTTGATCATTTTGATGGATTGAATCTTAACTTGTTTTCTTCCACATGTTCTGATGATAATCCCTATTGATTTTAGAGAGACAGAAATTGTGGTTGACCAATTTACTTGAAATTTTTTACATTTGCAATATTTCTTTTTGCTACTTTGTGGGTATTATTTGTTTCTTATGATGAATTTCCATTTCCTATCTTAATAAGAACTATTGTACAATAGATTGAGATGCCTTCCTTTTTTAATTCTTCTATATCATTTACTTTTTCTCTACAACTTCAAATGACAAAAACTATTTTATTTTTTCAAATGACAAAAAAACAGATTTAATAGGGGTTTAGTGCTTAATAAGTTTTCTATGGACACGATTAAATTTATGTGTTTATGTGTTTACTTTTTTACATTTACCTAATCATATTTAAAAATTACTTTGATAATCAATAGTAAAATTTAATATATTCTTTTAAGGATTCATTTCATCTTATCAGCGTTTCCACGTTCACCAATAGCTATTTAGCTGTTGTGCTAGTATTTTTAACAGTTGAAGTTGCTTCAGCATGACTACAACCAAATGTCTGCACTGTTTAAAGTTAAAAAAACAGAGCTTGAGGTGAGTGTGCCCTTTTGTTCCTATCTTGTCCACTTTCACTGCACCCCTTCATATACACTAAATAGTCTCATTATCTGATACAACAAAAAGTGAGGCATTTGTAAGTGAGCCATTTGTCCAAACAACTGCAAGACAAGAACCAAATTGGAACCAAGGTACATCTATCTATAGCCCTTAGTGATTAGATATTTAATCAGATTTGAGTGAAAGTTGCTCCTTTGATTAAGCTTGGATAAAAACCGAGAATGGTTTTGACTTTGAGACAGTGAAATTTAGGGCTCAGATGTTATGTAGCAATGCTCCATCTCAACACTGTTTTATCCCTGGCCTGACAATGGTATTAGAGTATTAGAGTTAATTTTAACTCCATGATTCTCTCCCATGTGCAGAAACGCCCCTCAGATCTATGGATCTGTCTCTCTATTTATTCCCTCTGAGATTTATCTCTCTTGTCGCGAGTAAATCCAGTGTTCTCAGGGGTTCAGTAAATTTCCATGATTCACTGCGCAGTTCAACTAATCCACTGATTGAGCAAAACACAATTCTATCATCAGCATTGGGTGGCTTTTTGCAAGCAACATGCGTTTTACAACCAAATCTGCTATGCAGCTTCCGCGAACCTTCGTTTTTCTCAATTTAATAAAAAATAATTATTAATTTTAAAGACTAACCGAGTTGCACTAATTAAAAACATCAAAGCAGTGCTGCGTATCGTGTTGTTTTTTTTGTCGTACATTTTTAGCAATCAAGATTATTGTTACAGAAGCGAGGTGAAATTGTGCTTATGAATTCCAGCAGAATTCATAAGCACAATTGTGCTTATGAAATTGTGCTGGAATTCAGCTGCAGAATACTCAACGCTAACAAATACACGGCACCCTGTCATGTCTAGCGATGGTTTCAAGTGTCCCGACACCAGGCTGGTCGTCGCGGAACCACATGAACTGAACCCATCCACCATCGCCACCGCTACCACTGCCATGCATTCAATTTCGTCTTCGCTCGTCAAACTGGCCGACCAATTCCGCTGGAATTTCGCCGACCATCTTGCTCTCCAACGAGTCGCTGACCTGCACCAACCTCCGATTCCATCTTCAAATATCCATTGTTCGAATCTCATTGAGTTACCAGATCAATTATTTTATCACCACACAGAGCAGCGACTAAAGTTAGTTGAGCGACAAGAATCCGAGCAGCAGCATCAGATCGAATCCCATCTCCCTCATCTCGTCCAAGATAAATTGACAGACTATGACTTGTGGCAGCAACAGCAGGCGACGACAACATATCAGGGGCACCAGCTGCGGAATATTACCGGCGTCGGCGATGCAGGCGCGGTTATCCATCCAAGCGGTTCTTATTACCGGCGTGGGCGATGCAGGCGCGGTTATTCATCCAAGCGGTTCTTCTGCCGTCTAGAACGTTCCGAACCATATCTACGTTGCCACGTAAGAGTTTTGGCTGAACGTTCCAAAACATATCTCCTTGACACATGGCTTCCCTCCATACGCTCTCGACAAACGACGAAGGCTTGAAGGCTAACCTGCCCTTAAAGAACGCCTTCGGCGTAATAATTAAAAAAAAACAAACACCTCCCCTTATATTAACTAGCGCAGCCTCTAAATCGCGGCTGAAAAACGCCGAAAGATATTGAATGGCTTCTGAGAGCAGGGACCATTTGAATGACGGGTGGCGTGCGTGGAGGATACGTCTTCCGGGATTGGCATTGATTGAGTGAACT
>SNQJ01S0036581.1:62223-76734 GCA_010110895.2 Picea sitchensis
TCAAAATCTCATCCATTGATTAGAGAGGACGACTAAGAATATGCCAGCATCTTCAATTACGAACCGTAAGATTGAAATTTATGATTAAAAGGTGATTAATTCTGCCCATTGTCAATAGGTATACGCCTTTCGGCGTAAATATAATTTTTTTTATAATTAATATTATTAACATTATAAAAATAATAAAGCTAGTACTAAATTAAATAGTATAAATATTGGAATAAAGTTTACCTATAATTTTATACTACTTATTTAAAATATAAAACAACCAATGCAAATGCTTTTTTTATTCCAATAGAAAATTTGCTCAAATTATATTAGCCAATATAATTTTTTTACATCTTGTCCATAATATGGAATTCAATAAGAGACTATATAGGATGTACCTAAGAAGACCGATATTTCAAAATGTGATGCTACATAACCACAATACTAGATCAACTGGGAACCTCTGTCTATATATCTCTGTCTATATATCCCCAGATCTATAAGATAAAAGTCCAAAAATAGAATAAGCATGTTCAAAATACAAAAAATTGTCAAAAAATGATGAGTTGTCTCTTGGGACCTTCAGTCCTGTTTTCCCACTATATATCTTGTTTAGATAGATGGTTTGCCTCCTTATTATATTCGCTAAAAATTTGTTGGAAACTAATTTCTTGAAAGTTTTTTATTAATTCCTTTGTTCTAAGCTTCCATCATTCAATAACACTAACCTGGAGTTGAAGAGACGAATGTGTAGCCAGTGTGAGAGTTGCCCATACTCCCAGAAGTTCTGCCCTTGTATTGGAACCTTCCCCACAGTTGAAAACCCATCTATACACTGATAAATCTAGAGTTTTGATAAACCCCCGGCTCCAAACTGTTTGCCACATGTTTGTGCTACCCCGTCAAAAAATGCAATAGTAGTATCAACACGCCGAGCAATCAAACAAGCTCTTAAAGCGATAAGTTTTTGTGATGTCGAGTGTCTTTTAAGTGATCTGAGAGTCTTGATAACCACAGAGTGAACTGAAGGAGAAGTATTCTTGAAGACAACTTTGTTCCTCTCTATCCAAATATACTAGCAAGTAAGGGCAGCGAGAATAGAGGAGACAGACTTGTCCTCTATCCAAGAGTTAAAACAATCAGATAAAGTAACCCCTTCCCAATTTTTGTTGTACTTCTGAATAGTTTTTATTCTTCCCCGGACCATAATGGTGAAAGAGCACTATATGAAAAGATGGTTAATATATTCAGTGTTAAGTTTTCACAATTGACAGCAGCTTAGGCCCTCCTAGCCTTTTTGTTGAAGTATATCCCATGTTAATATTTTGTTTTCAGCTGCCAACCATATAAACAATTTGATCTTGAGTTGCATGTCCCATTTCCATATGTTAAACCTCCATCCACCATAACTCGGGAACCTTTGGGTAGATATGGGAGCCATATGAGCATTTTTAACAGTAAGAGACTCGAAAGTATCACCTCTGGTCCACACCAGTTCATCATCTTTTTCCTAGATGGAGGCTTCTACACCAATAAGAGAGATACAAAACTGATCCTATTCCGCTGCCAACTCACCTGTAAAACCCAGCTCACTGCTACTGATCCAGTTGGATGTGAGGGAGACATGATTCAAGTGCCCTTTGGCTTGAGAGAGAACTGTAATCTTTTTCCGCCTTAATTGAGTGATAAGAGCCTGCGAGAGAAAAAATCTATCTCCCAACCCCAAGATTTTGTCTCTACCTAGAATAATAAGATGGCCCGATCCTGGGATCCAACTTAGCCAATGAGTGATCAAGTGGACCGATTTAATAAGATTTTTCCATATTCTTGATGTCACAGACTGTTTGAAGGTGGTCGACCTGAACCAATTTATGATAGTGGTAAAGGGAAGATATTTATCCTTAATAACATTGTGCCAAATTCCATCCTGAGTTAATACTTGCCAGAGTGTATTCGCTGTTAGAGCTTTGTTGAAATGGAATAAATTGCGAAAACCCCATCCACCTCACTTATTTGGTTTGGATAGAGATTCCCACCTGCATAGATGGAAATGTTGAGTTTCATTGTTACCATTCCATAGAAAATTAAACAGAGCAGGGGATGGTCTCCAACGACATCCAATAAACCGGTTAACTCTCCAATACCGATTTTATTAAAATATATCGACAACCCAAGGATCACCACCTATTGCACCACTACCCATTTTTTTTCTCCATCTTGGCCAACAACCAGCTCCAGTGTTCAACTTTGTACACCCCATTCTTTAGATAATAACCAAGATATTTGAAACCTATAGCTATATCTGTAAATGTAAAAGGGAGAAATGACTTGAAAGGGGTTAGGTCCACTTTCGATAACCTCTCATAAAGAACAATTGTTTTGGAATCATTAACCTGAAGACCCGAAGATTTACGAAATAATTTGATGAGTCTGTCAATTTCCAACCATCCTTGAAGTGTGGCATTGATCATGATTAATACATTGTCCACGAAGAATAAGTGGAGAATTTGTATCATTCTGGACACCTTAATACCTGCTAGTTTTCTTTCCCCTTTTCTTTCCTTTAATAATAGGCTAAGACCCTCCATAACCAGAATAAATAACAAAGGGGATAAAAGGCACCCTTGGCGTAAACCTCATCCACCTCTGAAAAAATATGTAGCCTCTCCATTAAGTAATACAACAAAGGATGAGGAAACAACACAACTCATAATCCAATTGGTCATCTGAATACCAAAACTCACTTGTATTAAAATCATCCTTAACAAATCCCAATCTATGCAATTGTATGCTTTATGTAGATCCAACTTCAAAACAAGGGATTTTAATTTCTTTTTTTTTATGCTATGGAGGCACTCATGTGTTGTTCCAATGGCATCTTGTATCTGCCTACCTTTCAAAAATCCCAACTGCTTTACTGAGAGTGATCTGGAAAGGACCAATTTTATCCAATTAGCAATGATTTTTGAAATTAATTTATAGTAGAGGTTACATAACGATATTGGCATGAAATCCCCAAAGGTAGTTCGTTTATTCGCTTTTGGTATAAGGGCTAAGAACATAGAATTTAGGTTCCCAACAATAAATCCCTTCAATCTCGACTCATCAACTATCTCTAAGAGGTCCTCCCCTACCAAATCAAAGAAGTGAGTGAAAAAATCGACAGTCCAGCCATCGGTCCCTGGACTTTTATCTTTTTTGAACATAGATAAAACTTCTTTCAATTCACCCAAGTTAATTGGACCATGCAGTGACATTGCTTCTTCAATAGTAACCAGCTTGGAGAAGAGACCAACAACTTTGACTTGATCAGTTGTGGAAGGAAGGCCTAGAGCCTTGAATTTTTTTTAAAAATAATTAACTGCCTCCTCTTTTAATTCTCCCTGACCAGTGTGCATAGACCCGATTTCATCTGAAATCTCCCAAACATGTTTCTGATTCCTCCTTTAATTAGCAAAATGGTGAAAAAACTTAGTGTTTTGGTCACCTCTTTGGATCCAAATCGCCATGTTGCGTTGTATCCACAGTTCTTCCTTCGCTTTTAATAACTTATTTCTTTCGTGTTCAATATTACTAAGGTGTCTTTCCGCTTCAGGAAGTGAGGCACCTCCCACCATATTCAAAATAATATATTTTATTTCAGTCTCTAACATTTCTAGATGAAGCAATTTCCTGCCAATTCTTTCCTTTACCTAGAGCTTGGTGTGTGTCTTCAAGTCCTTTAGTATCCAGATTATTCTTCGTTGTTTTCCTTCTTCGAATAAATTTTTTGGATCCTTCCATATCTTAATAACTAAGTCGTTGAAATCCTTATCTAGCAGCCACTATGAATTTAATGTAAAAGGTTAGGATTTGAATAATGGAGAAATCTCCAACTGTAATAAAACATGGGCATGATCTGATATAAACGGGTACTCCACCTAGGACCTGTAGAGGCCCACACTTGTTAATAAATCTTCAAAAATAAAACACCTATCCAATCTCTTTGCAATAGAGTCTGTACCAATTCGACCATTCCTCCAAGTTGGGACAATCTTTTCTGGCTGGATATCAAATAAATTCTTGGATTGAAAAAAAGCTTTGAAAAAGCCGGCCAAAGGTCCAGCATGTGATGATCCTCCCCAGACCTCACCTGACGAGATAGTTAAATTTAGATCACCAACAATAACCAAATTTTTATAAGATAGTAGACCACTGTTTGCCACATAATTCCAAAAACTTTTCCGTTCCAAGCACAGTCCATATATATTGAGCAGAGTGAGCTCCCTCTTTCTAGCAATACACCTGCCTACTAAAAAAATGCCACCACAAGAAAGGTGAGGAACCAAATCAGAAATATTTGGATCCCAGGTGACTAAGAGACCTCCCGAATTGCCAACCAAATTTACAACACAAGAAACCCATGAAGGTCAGAAGCAATTCATGAAAGCTCTATCTTTTTGTTCATGAACCAAGGTTTCCTGTAAAAACATGATGTCCAGATGGGTTCTATCTAATAGATGACGGATAGATGCCGATTTTAGGGTTCCCCCGATCCCTCTAAGATTTAAGGAAAGTAATAACATTACTTTTCCCTAGCCAGGGCTTCCATTGCTCTAAGTGCCCCACAAATAGTGGTAGAAGGAACAATGTCAATTGGCAGTGAGGTCGAAACCGCCAATTTCTTTCGAGAGCTCCTTGTCTTTATAGGGGAATGTTCAATTCCTAGGCCCCTAGACCAGACATACTCTTTTCCTTCCCCCTCAGACCATGGGCAAGAGGTACTAGCCTCCCCACCACTAGCATAATTTCCATAAACAATGTTTCCCAAGTAAACTAGTAACGAAACAGTTGAGTTAGTGTTGCAGATGAAAGGAATCAGGGAATCCATAACTGCATTGAGAGTTGTGTCATATTCCTCTGATTCCCTACAACCGGGGAGAGTTTCAATTACATCAGACCGAGGCAAAGGAAAAGGAAAGGAGATAACCAACATACTAGGGTCAACACAGCCAACAGGAAGCCTAGACAGTGTTTCCTTATCAGAAGCAATAGCAGGACTCAAGGATATATTTAAAGACTCTACCCCCGAAAACCTTGCTGGAGATGTAACACTATCCACCTGACGAGTTGACCCCACAAAGGCGGGTCTTGAAATCTCCCTATCCACCTCAGAGGACATCTCACCTTTGGAAGTAGAATGTTTTAGCCAGCAAGAAGGATCCAATACATCCCTTTCCCACAAAGATAATGTATAAAAAAGAGGAGGACAATGTAGTTTTAACTTACTGGTGAGCATGTCCACTGGCTCAGGCTGGCTAGAAACCTCCGGTGAATAATGCAGAGTCCTGGTCCCAAAAGAGTCCGCTTCCAGTGAGGTGCCATGGAGATCTCTAAATAACGCGATGTCTTCTGACACCTCTACCTCCATAACACCATTAGAGTCCCTTCGAAGGTGTCTCGTACTACGACAAAGGCTACACCTGGAAGGTATGCCAAGGTAATCTAGCCTCTGAAGCACCCGACGACCTCTCCATTCAATCTCTATAGCCTCCGGCAACCTTCTATGGATGTTCATTTCTACCAGAATTTTCCCAATCTTTCTTGATGAAGCCATTAGGGTCTGCCTGTCTAAAGTGATAAAAGTACCCAAAGAGTTTCCAATATCCCTTAAGGCACCCTCGTTCTAGATTTGAATGGGTAGCCCGGGTAAAAGAACCCACATATGGCGGTTTTGGAAGTATTTGGTCGCTGGGTCAAATGCTACCCTCCACTTCTTCAGCATCAGGCTATTGCCTCCCAACACCCATTGGGTTTCTAGAAGAAGAGTTAAATGTTCTGGAACTTTACAAATAAAACTCAACCAACCTTTAGTTATGTACAAAATCTCAGGTGTGTAGCCTAGGATAGGCTCCCAGTGTTGTTCAACCCAAACCGAGATAGGAACTTTACTCTAATAGTTGTATGAGACTCTTCCAACCAGACCACACAGAGCCATCCTACAGCTCTCCTCGAGACCGATATCAAACCCCAGGACCATTCTCTTTATAACTTTGTTGGCTTTCCACTATTTGTGCCTAATCCAATAGTATCCGAAGGCTTTCTCGTCTTTCTCTTTGAGTTGGGAGAGCCCGCACCCCTTAAAATTGCGTTCAGACCACCCACATTCGTAACCTTCTCCACAGGCCGCGTAATACCAAACAATACAGGAAGGGAATCGACGAAGGTAGGTGAAATGTCAAACTTCCTGTTAAATGGAATGGCAAGTTTAGAGGTCATATCACTGGAAGGAAGAGTAAATGAGGTTGTACCCACTCCCAAGGAATCAACAGTGGCGAATAGGCCTGCCCTCTGCCAAATGGACTCATTAGTTGCACCCATTAGTGCACTGGTGTTTCATTCTATGTCATCCGATCGAGGATTCGCCATAGCATCGCCACCTGGGCTCCACTGGTAACGTTCAAGCTAGGGTCATCAATAAAGACCAGTTTCCCAAAATAGAAATAGGTGGAGAAATTAATGGAGTCAGGGCCCAGTTACAGTTACTTAAATGTTGACTGCAGAGGGTTAAGGTGACATAAAAACCTATAGCTATTAACCATAGTCCACTAAAGAAAAACTAGAAAACTAAAGTGAAAGGCACCTCAGAAACAATGGGTTATCTCCTACTTCAAGGAGTTAGAGTAAAAGACAAGAAAGTTGGTAAATCCAAAAACAACTGCATAACTTGTCTAAAACTTGTCAAAATCTCGGCCAAGAAAGTGTTAACCTTATCACCCTCCACCAATAGGTGACTCTAGAATGACAAAATCCCGCTCTGGTTCCATCTTCAGCTTCGACTCCCTTCCAAAGGGCGTTGATTAAGCATTTATTAAAACATTCCACCTTCATTAGAATGCAATGAGTTATAAAAAAAAAAAATTCTGATTTTAACCAGTGCAAATGCTTAAGATAATCTTGTCTCACCTATCCTCATTCCAAAACCAGTGAAGGTAGAGATATGGAATAGGTGGTTAAAGTTTTGTCGAATAATAAGTTTGTTAATTTTCCTGGTTATGTGGTGGTCTTCCTACAAATGCTGTAAGTCAAAGTTGTGTAATGGGAGAGAAAATTTATTTATATGGTAAAATTTTGGATGGAAATTAAAATTCCACCATCATCCACATTCTCAATATTATCTATACAGTGAAATCATATAAAAGTTAAAGGTAACGTTTCTAGTGGAAAATATTATTATCTTTCCTTTTTAATTCCATTATTACATTTTCCTTTCAAAATATATTCATATGAGGAAGTACAATAATAAGTATAAGATTTTTTAGAAGGTGATAAAACTGATCATAATTCACGTTGATTCATCACTGTTATTCAAGGAAAACCACACCACTATAAATGAAATGATTTGTTGGTGGTCTGTAAATTCCACTCGTTTTAGATACATCTTAATTTTGAGTTGTTAATGTGTTTCCTTATGTCAAAAAAGATAAGCTCTTAACCAACTCAAAAAAAATTATAAATCTTTTTGAACTTATATATAACCAATTAAACGAAAATCTTAATGTAATATATTTTTTTATAATTTGTATTCATGATTACTCATAATCATTCTTTCTAGAAAGAAATTTGTTAGTAATATTGAAGAGAGGTGGCCATGAATAAATTTGTTTAATAAATTGCATATTTGATATTGTTTGCAGCTTTATAGTTCACTTGCTCAAGATCCATGGGATAACACAATTGGTAAGATGTGGGCATTCTCTCTCGGTACATGGGAAGTCATAAGTTCAAGCCTTATGTCCTTGGGATTGCGGTTTAACACCCTTACCATCCACAAACATGTTTATCTAGTGAAAAAAAAATAATACTCCAGAGATTTGCTTAAAACTAAAACTAATTAAATCTTATATTCCCATTTTGTTAAACTATATAATTAAAGTTCTTACTATATTTCAACTAAAAACATATATGGGAGCGTATATGCAATCACTATAATATATATTATATTTTCTTTGAAAGTTTTTGTAACCCAACATCAAGTATTATGCCCTATAGCTAGTAGCTTGAAATTTTGTCATTGAAACAATAATATTTCAATGAAACTTTTTAAATGCATAACTACGAACCAGACTAATTGTCATCAACCAATCTCCTTTCACTTTAGGATTGATGCTTTCTTCTCTATGGGGTATTCTTAAAAGTTATTATCATGTTTAATAACTCTCAAAGAAAATAATAAAGATATTCCATAAAGATTTTAAATAGTTTTGATCATTATTGACTATTGTTGATAATCATTGGGTAGTAGAGTCAAAATACTAACAAAACATTATGTATAAATTATTTAAGTACAAAAAGCTTTGATAAGGTGATTGAAACTATATATTCATGTCAAATACACATTTCAATTTCTCAAATCACATCACAAAGTAAGGATAATTAATGTAGTGTTATATATCTCAGATATTGAAAATATAAGATAGATCAAAATCATTCGCATAAAAGAATAAATATAAGAGAAAATTTTAAAGAAAATCTATGAGGTAGGGTAACACCGTCTATTATTGTATCGCTTGTATATATCATTCGGTTTTGGTTGACTTTTAATTAGTTTAATGTTGACTTAACAAATTTTGGACAAACTTTAATGTTGGGCTTAGGAAATGAAAACATTTATTTTTAAACATAATAAAAAAACTATTTTTTCAACATTTCATTGGGTAATAAGTTTCATCCGTTATTGTGGCCTTCACGTAGCTCGAAGTTGGTAATAAATGGAAAAATTAATGCTTACTGCCACTAACTGCCCAACTACGTCACTGCTCCAGACGGTCATGCATACTCCACACAAATTCTTAGGAGGCAGTATGAGCAACCTCATTGCCCTTGTTTCTTATGGAAGGAATGCACTCCCAAATAATCCTTGCTTGTTACAATAATGATATTCTTCACCATGCTCATTATATTGCTTCTACTTCTTTATATAGTACTATCTATCTCCTAGGAACATTGTAGTAGATAGAACTTTCTAGTAAGTTTTCTTACATTCATTGAACTCCTAGGAACATTCTAGTAGGTAGTACCTTCTAGTAAGCCATCTTGATTTCATTATGTTCACATTATTACATGGGCCTCATTTATTGAAAATGGCCTCCATATATAGAAATACATAGCTATATGTAACGACCTTGCTTAAATAGATGTATAGGATTATTAATTATAATTAATTTAATGATCTAACTATCCTAAAAGTTAGCTAAACAATAATTATTTCTTAAATAACATTAACTAATTAATTATTATTAATTACTTGTTCATGACTGTCAAGGATTAATTAATTATTAATTGACTCATTAATTAATTAAGTAAAGAATTAAAGGGATTAATAAATTATATTGTTTAAATAATAATAAAAAAAAGGTTACGTATAAGGAAGGAATAAGGGGCATTAATAAACGGATAAGGGAACATGAATAATGGGATAAGGGGCATTAACTACAAAAGGATAAGATAATTAATAAATGGATAAGGGAAGTAAAGAAGGAGGGGGAAGTCGGTGAAGGGGTAATATGAGGGGAGGTTTACGAAGGAAGAAGGGATCATTCTACGGGAAATGGGATTTTGGGAGGTTTTCTCTTGGATTGCACAGAGGAGAGTTGGAGTTCTGTAGTCGGGAAGGGTTAGTACAGGGGGCACCGGTTTGCTGGGGGTTTTGGGCACGGGGGCCAGGATATCCATATGGTATCCTGGAGCTAGGTAGTTGTCCTAGTTGGAAGGGTGGATACTCAGTTTTGGGCAGAGTTGGTCCGTGGATTCAAGATGGGCAAGGCAGCAGCAGGAAGGTCAACAAGACAGACGGAAAACAGAGGGTTAACATCAGACCCAGGTAATTTAAATTAAGTATTTGTTTTATTTCTGTTATGGAATCATTATTTGTTATGACAAATTTATATGCGTATGTGCTGAGTTTATAAGAAATTACTGAGTAATTGAAATCAAGTAGATATTACTGTTACAGTTTATGGAATTAATGGATGTTAAATTTATATGGTCACTACAAATGGTATCAGAGCCTCGTTAACAATCTGGAGCCTTAAGGGCCAAATTCCCAGATCCAACTCTAGCTCCGCCTAACCTACAAACCAAAAGCGCTATTATTTTGATTATATATAAACAAATCTAAATATATAAACAATACGAATTGAAAATGTAAAAACAAATTTACCAAAGTAAAACAAGTGAAATATGAATACAACTAGGGTTGTTACAGCTTCAAATTGAAAAATATGAATTTGTTGTAAGGACCCAAGTAATAAAAGTTGAAAAGTACCCTTATATTTATCAAGTTTAGTTTGGGTTGGCCAATGCTTGAAATTTAAGGTTGTTTTGAATGCAAATTGATCTACAAGTCATAGGATAATCCTTTGTTTGCTCATCTACCATAAAATAGATTTGAATACAAAAGCATCCTTTTTTTTTCCCCCTCAAAACACAACATTAAGACAGATTGGTAATCATTTAGTGCATGAAAAAAAATGCAAAATTCTAAGCAACAACACTTAAGGGTCCTCAAGAATCTAGAATTAGTATGCAACGCACCTTACATCCCTGAGTCATACTCAGTCCAGGATATTCATATAGTACACAACGTACTTCTTCAACAAGAGTATTCCAAACCAAGTAATAAGAGAGGCGGAAATTCGTGGAGTTGCGCCATTGTCAAGCCGCCATCACCCGAGATTGAGGTTGTGTTGAAAACTCTGTCTAGAAGTTGGGAGAACTTCAGCTGATTGATCAATTGGCCGACAGTACATGGTATGTATCAGGATTGGAAATAGAAGATGGAGCCGACATATCGGGATGCCAAAATCATCAGATTTAAAGTTAAAAAAAATATATATTAAGTACTGAAGTTTACTCATAACGAATTATTGTTGTCCATCCGTGCGCTGTATTCGTATAGCCATCGGTCCATATCCTGTTGTTGTGAGAAGGAAGGTGTAACAAATTGTTTGCCACTATAGTACGCCAGGAGTCCCAAACGAAACCCTCAAGTCGAAGGTCGTGACCATTAAAGCCGGAAGGTTATTTTGCGGTGTAATTGTTGTCACGTAATAGGATAACTGATGTGGTACTATCCTCCCATTGGGAAGAGACTGGGAACCCGAGAGATGATAAGATCAATTATCTAGGTAAGAATAGAAGGAAGATTAATTACTATTAAGAGAAATAAGGAGATGCTCTTGGATTCGTATCTGCAGGAGGCGTGGTTATAAGCTACTCCTTCACCAGACTTGGGCAGAGCCTTGGGAACTATGCCTACACTAATTTATTTTATATAGGTTAGTATTTCTATTTTATCCTTTTATTCGCCTACTATTAAGATGAGCCCTATTGCGCTATCCATCTATTTTCTTTATACTCATGAGCACTTTTTCCTCCAGACAACAAAATACATTCTCAGAGAAACCCTACAGATCAGAGGAACCCTACAGATTGGATATACGAAGAATTTTTTTTATGACAACAATTATCCAAAAAAAAAAGCAACAGAGAAACAATAGCAGCACCAAACTTATTTTCCAAAACTGCCATGTAATCATTTGCAATGCCATCGCAAGAATATTCACCACATAATTTTAAAAATATTTGTCCATCGTGTGCCTGAAAGTAATCAAGGAACTCATAATACCTTTGGTTAAACTAGCGATGGTCCGTGGGAGAATAGTGGTCAAGTCTTTGAGAAAACCAATATTCATCTTGGGTCAAGTAGGCGCTGGAGTTGCGGCCGGATTTGATCCCCACTGGCAGTGGCAGAGCTGAACACTCAAGAACCACATAGGAAAACAATGGATGGCAGAATGAAGGAGATGCATTAAAACAACTAATAACAACAAAAAATGTTGGTCACATGAGATGAGCTTATACAGAAATTACAACTCGTAACTCTTATTCTTATTTTAATGAAATTATGTGAATAATTTTTTTTGTGCCGACATCTGAAATAAACTCTTCACTTATCTTTAAGAAAAATCAGTTAAAAAAAAATCATTCTTGATGATCTCACGCTTTTGGAATTTGATTGCCCATAACGTTGTAACCCAATTTTGATAACAATGCCATTTTCCATTCAGTTAAAAACACCCTTGCTTTTCTGCACCAGATAATCTGACATGATATGAAAAAAACAAAAACAAAATAAACAACCAAAAACAGAGGATTTGTTCAATGCATCTGCTAAAGTTAGATGCCAAACATTATGGATCAGGTTTCCTCATCTCAAGGACTTGAGAACTAGCCGAGTGATCCTTGTGAGAATCTTGTTTTGTTTTGTGGAATATCACTCATTATGTGCAACTGCAATGACCACGTATTCGCGACTTGGTCCTAGAAATACTTAACTGCTGCGCTTTCTTTAATATTTCACACAAATGCAGCCTGCAACCAGAGAAAAGTTTTTACATGTCATAATCACAACCAGATTTACATGGAATTAACCACGCACACATTTAGCTTGTTACTTGTCTATCGTCCGAATCACAATAACAAACTACCACACTGGCTGGAACACACCTCCCTGGCAACTCTTTTCTCCTGGGCAGCTAAGTTTGGCCCTCCCACAAACCAGTACCAACACTGCTCCTCAACACAATGATCTTCCCATATGGTGACTGCAACCAGAACAGTGCATTGGAGTATAACTGAGCGAGGGTGAGAATGCACCCACCGAAACTCAGAGATGAAAGAGTTAAACAACCCTTTTGGAGAACTGAGGCAGCGCCTCCAAAGAACCAAGGAAACCACCAATCTGAGGGCATGGAGCTGGGCTGAGGCTTGTTTGAGTGCTTAAAAGGCCAGCCGCTAGGTCTGTGGGGTAATTTATGAGGCAGCCGCAGGTACAGCAGGCTAGGGAGGCTCAACAACAGGGAATTTACAGCGACATAAAATAAATTGAAACCCTAAACTACTTAATGACAGGAGAATATATTCAAAAAAATAACGCAACCAGACCAACACCAGCGCCAAGAGCAGAGGAAAGAGGCAGAAGTGAGGGAGTGTTAGGGTTAAGGAAGAGCTTAGGTTTTTGGTACTGAGAGCCGGAGGCTGGGCATGTGGGCCTCATGCCAGAAGCCCGACCTTAAAGGTTTCCAGCGAATGCCACGAAGCACATTAAACTCTCGCCAAATTGAAAGTAAGTTTTTTTTTTTAGAATAATTATATTATTATATTTTTATTTTATTTTATTAATTTTTAGTTTTAATAATTTATTTAAAGGTATTAATACGCTAGTGTAAATTTAAATTATTTAAAAAATATATATATATAATTATGAGTTTTAATTTAAATAATTTAATAATATAGGGCTAAGTATAAATTTTAGAGGTCGTGGGTTTTGAACCCAAGACCACCCACCAAGCGAAGCGCCTTACAAAGAACACTAACACCAACACGCCCTCATAAGTCTTTACAAACACATTCTTTTACTTATTTAGATTAATGGTAACACTGTCGGGATAATAATAGTGTTATTATTAGGAAGATACAGTATGAAGATTAAGACTAACTGGCTTATTACCTAACCTATTGATCCAGAGCCAGCTAACCGAGTTGAATCATAATTAGTGAATGCACTGGAAATCAAGGTAAAGGATTATTTGGCGCCGCTGATCTTTGTATCCCAAGTATAAACTCCGATTGTCCAAGCGTCAGGTTCACGAGACCGTACACACAATTCGTCGAGCTGAGCGCCAAGTCCCTCAACTCCATTCCACCAGTCAAAGACAACGCTAAATCTCAATGCAGCATCTCATTCATCACCAACAACGCAGACAGGTCCACGACTATCTCAGGGAACAACGAGTAGGGGCAGGGGTTCCAGGGGAAGGAACTCATTTCAGAGGCAGTCACATAACAGTGCATAGGTTCAATCTCGTGTTACCTGTTGGGGGTGCAGAGGACCCCATTACCAGCGTGACTGCCCAGAGTTACAATCAAGGTTTGTACATAGAGAAGGAAAGGCATCGATGGGGAGATCAAGTAGCAGCCACCATATTTACGCAGCGGTTAATAATCGCCAGGCAGAACATCAATCCACGGTGGTGGAGTCATTAAGTACGCTAAATCATATCAATGTTAAGATTTTATTTGATTCTGGTGCTACAGATAGTTTCATTTCACCATTTTCATTAGAAAAGAGTGGGTTGGTAGCCTACGAGCATGATGACTTTAAACAAGTCGAGATGGCTTCGGGGGAAAAACAAGCGGTAGGACCTAGCGTTGTTAATTGTATAGTAGACCTGGGAGTGTGTACTACCAGGTTGAAGGAATACGTCATTGCGCTCGGGACGTATGACCTAATCATTGGAATGGATTGGTTAGAAGCTCATTTAGCTTTGGTAGATTGTTTCGCAAAAAGGGTGTTGAGATCCAGGGTGTATGGAGAAAGGTGTCATTACGCTTTATCTCAACTATGAAGGTTAAGCGATGCTTGAGGCAAGGGTGTCGACTATATGTAGTGGAAGTAGTGAATGAAAGGAAGGGACCCTC
>SNQJ01S0036581.1:104817-128258 GCA_010110895.2 Picea sitchensis
TTCAATTGGTATCAGAGAAAGGTTCCTTCAAACATACTTTAAACACTGGAAGGCAGATCCTGAAGAAATGGGTGGACACATGGCTCTCTTCACAATTGAAGCTCCTTTATTCGATGGAACATATTACTCCTCATGGAGAGAAAATATGAAACAGTATCTGAAGTCAAAAGGATCTGAAGTTTGGAGTTCAGTAGTAAGCAATCCCTGAGACTTAACTACATCAAAGAATCTATCCAAAATTACAGTCCAAAGAAGAGAAAGGAAGAACAATGAAGTGGCATTGAAGATTCTTCTCAATGGATTATCAGATGTAGTCAAGACAAGCATAGGACTATGCAAATCCTCCAAGGACTTATGGATAAAGTTAGAAAAAATGTATCAAATAAAAAATAAAGACACAGAAGGAATTCCTATCAAGGATGAAGATAAAGACTTAGTCATCAATAAAAGTAAGGATTCTCCACTATTTTGATTGCAATAGCAGTGATATTGAATCCTCCTCTACAAGTAAAAAAGAAGACTCAGATACAATAAAAGAATGTTATTTTAGCATTTATCCCGTGGAAGAAGAAGAAGAATAACTATCAAAGGCCAAATAAAAGGTTGATTGGAGTCTCTCTGAATACCTCTATGACCATAATGAATCAGACTATAGCTATCTTCATGACTACACTCAAGAATTTCTTGAAAAGATTCAAAAGCATATCTTGAAAATAAATCAAATGCTCAAAGATAGTGATAAGATAATATATGAGTAGGACAATCAGTTAGAAGAGAAAGAAGAGGAGATCAAGAAGATGAAGAAAGAAATCAGTCAAGTAAAATAAAAGGAGAAGGAAGATGATGAGATTGGAAATCATAAGCATATCCTGGAAATAAAAGAAAAGCTCAAAGACAATGAAGAAATTATATCCGAGCAAAAGATTCAGTTAGAAAACAAAGAAGAAGAGATCAAAAGATTGAAAACAAAAGTTGTTGATCTAACAAAAGAAAATGAAGTGAAAATCAATAGACTGAAAAATGAAATCAGTCAACCAAAAGAAGAAAAGAAGGAAGAAGGTGTCTCAAGAAAAAACATTGTAGATCTAAAGGAACTAAGGGAAAACTATGTCAATCTTAAAAACCAACTTGAAGAAGCCAAAAGGAGAGAAGAGGTAGTAAGGAACCAGTTGGACAGAAGGAAGAATCCTGTCATGAGCTGGAAGCAGAAGTTCTGAATCTGAGAAAGAAGGTTGAGAAGTCAGACACCCAAAACAAGTTCTTGAACAACTCCATGACCCTGGATGAGATCTTGGATAGTCAGAGATCACCATATGAAAAATCTGGCCTTGGATACAATAAGGAAGAGATCAATACTCCTAAGAAATCTGATGCAGGTCCTTCATATGTAAAGGATGAAAATAGGTCTGACACAAGTCCTTCATTTGCAAAAGATGAAGACAAGTCTGACAAAGCTCCTTCATATGAAAAAAGTGAAAACAGGGATGACTCAGTTTCTTCACGTTCAAGAAATAAAAGCAACACTACAAAATTTAGAATATCAGATCATGGAAGACATCCAAAAGCTATTCATATACCTCAAAGCAAGTTCAAAAGAGTGACACCTTCATGGATGAATCAAACAAGGTATGAGAGTGATTTTAATGGTTATTGTTTTTCTTGTAATGAGTATGGTCATAAAGCCTTGGATTGTAGGCATCATGGAAGAAAAAAAATTGGTAGCTTCAACAACAATATAAGATGTTGGAACTGCAATCATGTTGGACATATTGCTGCACATTGTTACACTATGAGATTCTATAGTTGTGGTGAATATGGTCACAAAGCCTATAACTGTTGGAACTCAAGAAAATAGTCAATAAAAAATCCTTCACACAATATGACAACATGAGTAAATAAGAAGATATGGAAAATAAAAACCCAAGTACAAAATAAGAAAGATGAGGAAAATATTGCTCCTCAAATTGATGAAGTTAATAATAGGAGTTTGGGGGATAAAACTTCTAATAAGGAATATTCTCAAAACAAGGATAAAGAAGCTTATGATGCACATAATAATGACATTAAAGATGAATCTTCAACGCTAGAACAAAATGAAGAATCTGATGTGAAAGAAGCCAATTTCATTAGAAAAATTTAGAAAGGATCAGGGAAGTACAAAGGCATGCTTCTTTTCAAATCTTTTAACTATGGCAAAGTTGGTCATTTTGCATCCAAGTGTCCCTATCCCAAGTTGGACCCTGTACATGGATGATATAAAAACAATTTGGTATCCTAATTAGAGAACGATGAGAATCGATGGATAGAACCAAGGGTTGTTTGAAGAATAAAGATGAGCTACAATTGTGCAGTGTTCCAGTAGGATAGCGACATCTGGAGAAGCAACGTTCTGATGTACAAAATGATATACATGACATCTTGAAGAGATAACAAGAGGAGAAACCCTAGCAGAAAAATCTACCCTTTTAGAAACAAAGGGGGAGAGTAGTCAAGAGCAGAAAGAGAGAAAGCATATTGACAGAGGGAGTCATTTAGCTATGACTGGCAAAACATGTCTGTAGGAAGAGTTACCAAAGTTAGTCTGGTCAGTAACATACAGAGCTTACCATAGGTGGCATATATTTTGCAAAAAACCTTAAAGCAGAGATGTACTGAATATCTCAAGTAAAAATTGGGAGTAATCCTTCTTCCTACCTAAATCTCTCAAGAAAATAATGCATCAGTTGGAAACTATACAGGGGGAGATAACAATCATTGACAGAAGGAGTCATTCTATTATAACAGAAAAAAGATTTATTGCAGAAGGAGTTACCAATGGTCAGAGAAGTACTTATGCAGATAGATCATAAGAGAAGAAACCCTTTTCCATTGATGTCAAAGGGAGAGAGAAAATTCATAATAAGAAAAACTTCATAAAAGGAAAGCATCATCATAGGGGGAGTGTTTATACGAAGTTAGTGTGTTGACCTCAATGACAAAGGGGGATATTGTTGGAAAAATTGTCATCGATGTCAACTGTCATTGATGTCAAAAAATGAAGTGATGATGTCAAAACAGTGTGCAAAGATCGAAATAGAAAACACAGAGATCAAAGCTCAGGAGGATTAACGACTGGCTATTAGTGCATAAAAGAATGCACATACAGAATTAAAGCTCATAAGTACATAGGTATTTCGTGTCTATTGTTGATCACAATAGGATCAACAATCCAATGATAAAAGCTCAGAAGGGTTAGAGAATGAGGATCAAAGCTCAGTAGGAAGAAGTGCATTGCAGATGTATCATCGGGTTCCTTGGAAATATTAAGAATTCAACCATTGCACATGAAATTGTGAGAAGTCTCAGCAACCGTCAGACTAAACCTGATTCCCGTCAGCCATAAGATCATCTCAATGTGGAAGGATAGTATAAGTGAGGTAAAGAGGCTATTATTTCAAAGTGACGAAACCCCGTCAGCTGTTGGATCACTGAGGCTATGGACCATTGATCTATCATGAAGCATTTCAAATACCGAGAGTTGGAGGAGTTAAGGAGACTCACGAAAGAATCTCTGAAGTGCGGAATTGCGAAGAACTTTATGTATAAGTGCCCGGTCACCACCGATGGTCACGAGGAGGGAAGGAGCTAGCGCAACCAAGCTCTATTTTTATGATCACGACATGGAGTGTCGAGACCCTTCATCACAAGAACGCCGAAATCCCGGCAGCCATCCATCTCAACGCCTGATCAAGTCCCGACCATCAAATTAAGGAAAGTAAGGATCAGTTTAAAGTTTAAAGTAGACCGTTGATCTATCTCTACTAAATAGACATAAACCATCTGATCATATCGATGATCTTATAATCGATATTTTTGAGCTGTTGGAGGTCGTGAGCTCGATGGGAAAAACGCCGAAATCCTGACAGCCGTCCATATCAGTGGGGAATATGATACGTCAGATATGACCGACAATTTCTTGATCGAGAATTATGAAATTGGAAGTTATGAAGACCCGTAGATCGCAATTCTGAAACTCCGACAACCGTCCATCTCAGCTGAAGATTGAATCACAATCGCTGAAGTTGATAAACATGATTAAGTCATGGTCCTTAGATTAAATAATAAAAGAAGAAATATGAGTTGTTCGATCATTTCAGGGATATCATATTCGAGAGTTTTGGTATGTTTGGAAGCAACAAAGTCCCGAAGGACAAATAACCTGAAATCCCGTAAGCCACTCATCTCAATGAGTAATTAAATCTTGATCATTGATTTTAAGGAAGCGCTCAAGTGCTCGTTTGGTCTAAGTTTCCTAACCATGAGGTCACCACCGTTAGTCATATGGTAAAAAGTTTTAAAGGGGAAAAATGTAAGTCACTTAGTTGGTAAGCCAATGGTTTTGTAACACACGTCATGTGAAATGGCTTGAAGGAAGTGCCTCCACGAAATTTGGTCTCTGTGAAGTAAAAGATATTTGATATCGAGTATAAAGGATTAAATTGATCCATGACTGTGATCAATTTATGAAAAACCTTCACGGTAAAATGAACCGATACACAATCATGATTAAAAGAGAATAAATCATGAAAATATGAAGAATAAAATAAAAGAGAAAAATGATATTAATTAAAGTTTAGATTATCATTTTAAATGAAAAGGTACAATGGTTCAAATAAAGGGACACAATGTTTTAAATTTCACACCCGTTTGAAGAGTATATAAACAAGAACAAGTGGTGAGAAGAACATGTCTTTGCAGGTCAGTACAAAATATCAAAAGCTAAAGCAGATTCCAAGAAGATATCAGAGGAAAGGAAATGTGAATTACAAAGAAGATGAAATGAGGTGATGAGTGTCTTATAATATACCTCTGATCATAATATAGAATTGATTCTATAATGGAACACTACTACTGGAGTTGAATAAACTCTAGTTGGATAGACTGGGTTATATCAGCAAGCTGGGTCTTGCAGCAAGCTGGGTCTTACACCAAGCTGGGTCTTGCAGCAAGCTGGGTCTTACACCAAGCTGGGTCTTGGCTGAGACTTGGTGGTCTCCGAGGGGTTGGTGCTAAAAATAAAATCCTCTCTCACATATATTCATATTACTATGTTCATATTTATTATACAAAAGATTATGCAAACATCTGGTGTCTTTGTGTTCATTGTAATTATGATGTGATTGTTCTTAATCTGTTGAAATATGTTTTAAGTGGTAACTTGTAAAATAAATAGTTAAAATAGTTCACACACTAATTCACACCCCCCTCTTAGTGTGGGCCGTGTGTTCTTCAATTGATGACATGCATGCATTACTGGAAGATTACTGTTGGAGAGCATCAGTGGCACATGGTAGTTCAAATGAGGGGTTTTCCAGGGAGGACTTTCATACTCTCAGGGAGAGTATCGATGATAAGTACTCACTACTAGCAGTTATTGACTAACATGGACTACCTATTGAGGATTGGTGAGATGCATCATGAGGCTCTAAGGGAGCAGGAGCTAGAGGTAGACAGACTTTCTCAGGAGTTGGAGAGCACTCGAGGATTCTTGAGAGGCACACAGACAACCCATCAAGAATCAGAGTCTAGGTCAGACGAGCCTCTTGAGAAGATTTGTCAGAGATCCACTTCATCTGTCTTAGTAGACACTCAGATATATCATTCAGTGACGTTGTTAGGAGATGTTGATGATATAGCAGAGGAGCACCATTTGATGGAGGACACTTCCATTTATGTTCTGAGAGCGGTTGATCTCCATATAGAGGTTGATCCAGCAGTACGCCCAGGATCTATGATGTAGCAGGAGTCTATGGGAGACGACATGAGTATGTCGAAGCATACAGTGGTGAGTGATAGCTCACAGGGGCATGCCGAGATGTATGGTGGGATTCAGAGGGGTGTACTGCCTTGTAGGTAGGAGATACACTTAGGGGAGCATACAAATGCCACTCCTTGGCAGCAACACATAGTTATGATACCTCACCTTCACCATTTCAGCAGTGGCATGAGAGAGGAGAGATGGAGATTGGTTCACTAACAAATAGAGGAAGTATGTCCAGTTGTACTTGATGATTGGGGTTTAGTGATGACTATAGACGAGTAGTTATCATGGGTATTGATAGACGTTCTCTTGGTCGAATCCTTGGGATTGACCAAGACAGGTGGTATTTTTTAGTCCTATGGACAGCTACATATGTTTTTGTTATCCTTTCCCGACACTTTTATCATAGACAACAACATGAGGAGGGATTGGCTGTGGTTGAGGACATGGGGAGTGGCTAGGCTGAAACCACCTGACAATAGTATATTTACGACATCCAACCGGATAGAAGTGGATCATCATAGAAAACTAGTTGAGACTTGGTGCGTGAGGGTGAGCATCATGGGCTCAAAGATAGAAAATGAGCACATAGGGCTTCTGATAGTGAGCAGTCTCACACAAGAGTAGTTAGAGGAGATTGGAAGTGATAAACTTCCAAGTTTACCATGGGATCTGGGTGTTCATTTGGCTAGCCGGATGTCTGACTACAGGGTGACCGAGGTTGCACCAGAGAGCCACATACTCCACCAAGGGTTGGTTTGGAGTGGGCCTACAAGTATTTATCTAATAGAGTGAGGCAACTTTTCACTCTTGATCATCATGATCAGACATGGAGGTGGGTGGACAGGTACTACTTCTACACAACTTCTTTTAGAGATGCAACTTTTGGGCAGCAGGTCCATTTGCCACAGATATTTCGGCATGAGAATCTAGGAGCAGGAGATCCCGTATATATATAGGGTGCAAACAGGCATGGTCAACATAGTGCAACACCAACATGGTAATCTTAGACAAAGATTAGCATGGGACCAAGGGATTGCAGGATTGAGCATTTCACTGACTGACAGGGGAGAGTGGACCATTGCAGGGGAAATTTATTCTAACTTTCCATTGAGCTTCAGTGTTGAGAGGAGCGCATCACTTGCAGGTGTCTCACGGAGGTCTTGCAACACCTCGTTCGGGCATCAACATGAGCAGTTGATGGAGGTTGTATGGATCTTGTTAGAGAATTGGGGGATGGATTCATTTTGGGATGAGTCTATGTGTCATATGTAGGAGACTCTCGGAGTTGGTATATTTCAGGGTTATGCTTCCCAGGGTCTAGTAGTTCATGACTTAATATGGGACCCAGGGGGTAGAGTGCATGAGTGTTCATATTTGGATGGGTTCTACTGTGTATCCCACAAGTGGACATGGGATCCTAGTATTTTATTTGAGGGGATTTGGTTATTTCTTGAGGACAAGCAATTTTTTAGCAGGGAGGACTGTAATGTCCCCACTTTGGGACATCATCACAATGCAGAGGTTTATGATGACCACAGTAGCCAGATGGATGTTATAGTGAGTACATGGATTATTGAGAGGCATTGTGGGGTCCAGCTTGCATTTCTCATCATATAGCATCATTATGAGCCATTCCTCACAAGTTGGCTTTGGTTCCGTTGCATTCCGACGATTTCCATAATTTTGACTATTTTGAGCTATAAGTTAATTGAATTCACTGAAGAGGTCGCTTTGGGCACATTACTTGGAGGAACCTCTCAGTGTAATAGCTCATTGGAATTGAGAGAAGCAACACTATAGGATGGGATGGTGAGAAGTGACTTTCAGTGGCCAGGGAAGCCACAAGGAGAGATAAGGTGTTTTTTCAGAGGTAAAAAGGTTAATTAATTAATTAAAGTGATTTAATTAATTAATTAAATATTAATAAAATGAAAGTCAATTTGGAGGGACAAGGAGAGAAAATAGTATAAAGGAAAGGCAAGGGCCTCTACTCATTCATTCATGTATGATCATCTTTTGATATCTGGGTTTTAGCTAGTGAGCCCAACATTGGAGGTTTTGAGGGTTTTGACTTAAGAAACCCTAGAGGACAATTCGGTGGTGAAAGATTCCACCTAGCTTATCCCAAGATTGGTCTTGGAGATGCAATACTCTCCCACACCATTCTAGCTCAGTTCTACATTAGTGCAGGAGGGTTCTACACTAGCCACATGCACAGGAAGAGAAGGAGGGCGCACCATTGGGGGTTTCCAGCAAGGGGGGCGCACCATTCTTGGAGAGAGATTCATTGCAGGTGATTGGTAGGGCTTTTGGAGATTCTATCACCTAGGTTTTCATTTCAGGGCCTTGGACATCAGATCTAGTCCATTCATGAGGAGTTTTAGGTGCCATTTGATTTATTAGATGCATGGGATGAATTGGAGGAGAGGAGCAAATTTCAGAAATTGGTGTCAGTCATTTGCTAGCCTAGATATTCACCATTTTGCTTGGGACTTCAAAAGGGAGGTAACCAAGCCCCGATCTATCATTATAGTGGTTTTGTGGAGCATTTGGAGGCATCCAGGAGTGAGGCTGATTTATCTAGGGTTTCAGGCATCCAGGGGGCGCACCATATCTTGGAGGAGGTTCAGATCCATAGGGTTTGAGGGAGATATTGGAGATTCAGGCACCTGGGTTGTTCTTTCCATCACCCGATCTATTGTTTGGCATATTTCTTGAGGTGATTGGACACCTTCAGTAGCAGGGCCGAATTATTGAGGAGCTTCAACATTCTAGCAGGGCGTGACATCTTCCAGTGGGGGTTTGGCACTTCATACGGACCAGATCTACTTGTATTCAGTCTTCATTATGTATCCAGCCTTTGGAGGCTTATTGTAGTCTTCTATTGGAGCATTTTGTAGCATATCTATTGTCTATCTTCTTATCCATCTGTTGAGCATTCCAGATCGACATCTTCATTGTAGCAGGTTTCTCTATTTCATGAATAAAAGCATATTTGAGATGTTTTGGCTTGTCTATCATATTGCATATGGTTGAGGCATGTCCATGATGGTATCTTCTTTTTTATTTCTGCAAGAACTCATATAAACACATTAGAAAACCCTAAGGATGAAATCAAGAGGCCATTCAGAAAATAAACACATCTAAACAAGTAGGTCAACAAAGTGTTTGATGAAATACCACAACCAGAAAGGTTTTTAAAAGACACCCAAAACCGTGATGTTCCTAGCATAATGGTTTGGGATCATTACATCCCTATCTAAGAATCCCTATATGGAGACCATGCTGCTCTCTTCCTTTCTTTCTGGCCTACCCTCACTTTCGAAGCCTCTGATACACAATGTGAATTTTACCGACACTTCTATCCATCCATTAAGCTAGAGAAAGCAACGATATTTTCCTTGCATGACATACTCACTCTAAGGCAGAGGATTTCTGCCTTGCAACTCCTCTTGTTTAAAATATAAGACAACCAACGCAAATGTGTAAGATAATCCTTTCTCACCTATCCTCATTCCAAAACTAGGTGTAGTTAGAGATATGGAATAGGTGGTTAAAGTTTTTCCAAAGATTAAGTTTGTTAATTTTCCTGGTTATGTGGCGGTCTTCCTACAAATGTTGTAAGTCAAAGTTTTTTCATGGGAGACAAACTTATTCATATTGTAAAATTTTGGATGGAAAATTAAATTCCACCATCATCCACCTTCTCAATATTATCTATACAACGTGATCATAAAAGTTAAAGGCAATGTTTCTTCTAAACAATATTGTCATCTTTCCTTCCAATTCCATAATTACATTTTCCTCCAAAAATATATGCACTTAAGGAAGCATAATAATAAGTATAAGGTCATTCCCATGGGACAAGACACTGAGGAAGAGGAAAAGTATTATATATCTGTGAGTTTGCTTTGTTGCTTCAATGTTTTTTGGCCAAAGTTAGCAGATCTCAACAGCCAGATCTCAACAATCTGGATCCCTATCATGCAACAACAAGCTTTAATTCATCCTTGTGCAAAAGGATTCTTCATTGTTGAGTTCGACATTGAGGAGGACCGATATCTAATTTTCAACTTGGGTCCGTGGTTTTGGGGAAACTTAGGTTTGTGCATGAAACCCCAGACTCCTTCTTTCAATCCTATTACCGAAATTCTCTCCTCAGACCTAGTTTGGGTGAGACTTCTCGATATTCCCTTGCACTTTTGGGGTTTACCTTCTCTTGAAGCCATTAGTTCTTCTTTGGAAAAGTTCCACTTTGCAATTCGTGAAACTACGAGGTAGAGCACCACTACTTTTTCCCATATCTACATGGAAATGGAATTCAGTAAAGGGTTCCAAGATGAATTTATTCTTACTGGTAAAAATTATTCTTGGTCTCAGAAATTAGATTACGAGAGAGTTTCTTTGCATTGCAGATATTTCTTTGAAACATGTCATCTTGCAACCCATTGTCCCAAAGGATCCAAAAATAATAGAAATCATCAGAGTTCAACTTGGTGGGTCGGATCTAATGACAACCATCAAGTAATATCAAAATACTGCGGAAATCCTGCACAAGTCAATGAAAATCCTTCTCAATCAGATCCTCCTATTCAACCAACTCATTTATCTCAAGACTCACACCAAGAATTCACTCATAAGCTGGAGAAAGAGGCATCTTCCCTTCAGGTCTCAGGCCAAGGACTTCAGATCCACTAATCTCCCTAGCCATCAACATGTTGCGTAGATCAGGCTGAGGAAGTTGAGGTTTCAGATCAAGAAAAAATAGAATCTTCAAATGAAGACAATCCATGAATCATAGGCATCCAAAACACCCTAATATTTGTAAATGAAGTTTGGACGGTGGTGTGAAAGAATAAGAAATCACATGTAACATCACAACCAATGGTAACATGAAGTCAGGCTCACAAGTTATTAAAAAAGGCGAGCTCTTCCCCAACATGTTAATTTATATGTAGTGTCTATTCACTTTTATCCTCATAGTCTTTTTTGAGTGTATTCAGTAAAGTTGTTCTATGTGAAATTTTCATTTGAGTATTTAAAAAAGTCATTATTAACATGTAGTAGTTGTCTATCTGAGGCCCTCGATTGGCCCATTTTTTTTATATGTTGTAACTTCTCCGCGTGCTTCGACCACACCTTTTTTGATAATACAAATCCCCTAGATTAAAAAAAAAATTATGTATAAGGTTTTTCTTAAACTAATTAAAATTTAAAGAGATTCTCTTTATGAGTTTATAATTTTTTTTTGTTTTTATTTTTAAATTCAAAGGTGGAAAAACATATCATATCCCACATTGATTCATCACTGTTTATCAAGGAAAACCACACCACTAGAAATGAAATGATTTGTTGGTGGTCCATAAGGGGGGAAAATTCCACTCCTTTTATATACATATAGATCTTGTTTTGTTAACATGTTTCCTTATGTCCGAGGAAAATGAACTCTTAGCCAACAAACAAAAATATTATAAATATTTTTAAACTATTATATATAACTAGTTAAACAAAAATCTGTTGGTTGTGGAGCCTGATTATCTTCCTAATTGATATGGATCATTCATTATAAGGTCACAGATCTGACAATAGAAGTTATGTTAGGGTTTTTTCCCTAGAAGGCAATCCTCTTTTATGAGGGAATTGTATTGCAAATGAGAATTATTGCGAATATTGTATTACGAGAGAGGAGATTGTGAGAGAAAGAAGAGGAAGTTACAACAATTGTGTTGTAGGTTGTATCCCTTCATTTTTTTGGATAATAATAAGGAAGGACCTGACAATTTCTCTGGTGGACGTAGCCCACACTAGGGGAACAACATATATCTATGTCTCTATTGTATTGTGTATCTTCTATGTTTTAATTCCATATTTTTCTTTTATTGGTTTGCGATCCTATTTTTCTAACAACTGGTATCAGAGAGAAATGTAAATCACAGAAAAAAAGGGTTTATGGTTTGAGTGGGAGCAATGGCGGAAGATGGAAAGTTTAGGGTTGAGAAATTTAACGGACAAAACTACCAGTTATGGAAGATGCATATGAAAGATTATTATATTAGAAGGATCTATTCCTACCATTGGGCAGAATAACAAAGGATCTGAGAGCCATGAAGGACGAAGAATGGTAAGTTCTTGAAAAAAGGCACTAGGAACGATATGGTTGATCATGACAGTGTAGGTGGCTTTCAATATTTCAAAAGAAAAAACAATGAAGGAGCTGAAGGATGCATTGGCTAAACTGTATGAAAAAACCTCGATGTCTAATAAGGTATTTCTAATGAAGCAATTATTTAATATGAAGATGTCGAAAGGTGGGTCTGTTGCAAATCATTTAAATGAATTTAATATGGTTACTAATCAGCTAAGTTTTGTAGAAGTGGACTTTGATGATGAGTTCAGGGCTCTTCTAATCCTGTGCTCATTGCTAGAAAGATGGAATGGCTTGGCCATGGCTGTAAGTAACTATGTGTCTAGTTCAAACACTCTAAAAATTGATGATGTTGTTGGTTTTATCCTTAGCGAGGAAATGCGATGAAAAAGCATAGGTGAGACATCAGATAATGCGTTGACCGCAGAGAGAAGGGGAAGAAAAAATGATAGAGGAAAGGGCTCGGGGAACCGTGGGAATTCTAGGAAGGGCACATCCAAATCCATAATAGGGAAGATAGAGTGCTGAAATTGCGGGAAGAAAGGACATCTGAAGAAAGACCGCAGAGCTCCAAAGAAACAAAGAAATGGACAAAAGGAGAAAAATCAGGAAGCAAATGTAACAGGTGATGTGTTACAAGATTATTTGATTCTTTCTGTAGAAAATATTTCCGAGTCTTGGGTAGTAGATTCATGGGATTCATTTCATGCCACACCCCATAGGAAACATTTTCTAGATTATGTTCAAGGTGATTTTGGACAGGTTCATTTGGGTGATGATGTACCATGGAAAATTGTGGGAATGGGTAAGGTACAAATAAAGAAAAAGAGTGGACACCAATGGTTGTTGAAAGAGTTAAGACATGTTCTCGATCTAAGAAAAAATCTAATTTCAACAAGGCTTTTGGAAAGTGAAGGTTCTATATTTATATATAAGGCGTGGAAGGTCACCATGTTGATGTTTGGACAACATCAGGAAGACATTCTCCCATATTAATAATTAATAATATGATTATTAATTATTAAACAATATTATCAATGTAATAATATATTTATATAAGGTATAAATATATATCATAAATAAATATTTATGATGGGTGTTCCATATATATTTATTATACAAGGGATGCATCCTTTCATGGATGGTCATTGTTGACGATTAAAATCATAACGATGAACTATGCCCACAAATTATTGCTACAAGCGCTATTATTTAACTATGCTAATAATATAATACTAGTAGGTGGGACCCCCTTGTAGACTAGAGGCACAAGGATAGACATATTACACATGTTTGCTGCTATTGTGATGTTTCCTACATAGTCCTACTTTTTTTATGATGCAGTCTTACTTTCATATTGGTATGATAATAAGTGGATAATGCATTATTGTAGAACACTTTTGGTAATCACTTGCGACATTGAATAGGTTCTATGGGTATGAGGATGATGTTGTTATAGCTGTTATGTTATAACTTTACTAATTCTTATGTTGATTACTTAACCACATATATGCAATATATAATTTAATGGTAGCATGGTCAAAACAAAGAAAAACTATGAAAATGTTCTAAAGTATGGCAAAATGAAAGGAACTATGTAAAGGAATTACATGCAAGTTTCGAATGAAAAGTTAAGGGATACTAGTGTTAGTCCTAACTATTATGCTATTTGTTTGGTTAATGGACTATGTGAATTTCATTAAATTTAAATGGAGGAACATATAGCATTGTTAATATGATTATGGAATGGAGTTATGGCAAGGGTTAACGTGTAAACTATATTGGGTGGCACACTATGTAATGGATATTGTCTCAAATATCACGATGGTTTGGCATTGAATATGTATTGGTTATATGGCTTGATTATTGGTGAATGTAATGCTTATTGGGTTGTCTCGTACTTCGAATTGAATGGGGCCAGGTGATGGAAGCGACGCACATTTACTGCACGTCACTTCATACTTTACCTATCACCCATTACCCTAGCATTGCTCCATTATTGCAATTTCTCTCTGTTGGTTGTGAAGGTTCACATTTTCAGGCTCTTGGAAGAGGGAAGGCTCAACCAACTCACCATTTAAGTGTTTTTACGACAGGTATGATTCTTTTTTCTCCATCCATGATGTATTCTTTGTTGTATGAACCAAATGATGGCTCAGTGATGCTTGGATTCTGTGTGTTCTTGAGATTTTCCACTGTGTGTAGATGTGTGTTATGGCTCTCTGTGATGACTGTAAATTGTCGGAAATTATAATCAAAGCAATGTGTATTATTAAGTTGCATGTGGTTGGTTTCTTGATCAGTATGGATTTTATGATGAGTCTCGGTGGAATAATAGTAACAATGGCGTAATATGGATATGGATTGATGATTGAGGGTTTTCATTTTGTGTATCACTGTCAGTTAACTCATTTCCTCTCATTCATTGTGGTAACCCTCACCCAGTCACAGAGAAAATTCCAATAGTCATTATGTTATTTTCTTCAAACCTCGAGTGGTGGTTGATGGCCGCTCTTACTATCTTCTCACTGGAAGCGTCCCCAAGATATAATATTTCTTAGTCACCCAAATATTAACACATGCCTGTGTGATTTTTGGATTGATACAAGTTGTATCTTGGCGTTCAGTAAAAGAGATGTGTGTGTCTTCACTGTTGTTGCTGTCAAAAGTTATTAATCTCCCAGGTGATTGGAAAAATACATTGTCTTGCTATATTTGAACACCCACCTCTGTTAAGTGGACCCTCGTCTCTTCTCTGCAAGTGTTAAATGCACCGTATGCACTGGGTTGTTTTACTCTTACTATATTTTCTCTCCTCGGGTGTTGACTATTGTTTCATTGCCAAGACTTGGAGTGATAAGTAAATAATGTATGTCTCACTGTTGTGTCTTGTTCAAAATGTATTTTTTCCTTTGGTTTTTATAAGTCTCAGAAGACTGACCTCTCTCTGTGTTTTTGTTTAAAAGATGAATGAGCTCTTGTTTCCTCCCTACATTTGATTTTGACAAAGCCCGATTTGGACTCTAACTGTCTTTTCTCTCCTCGGGCACCTTCTGGGGTTGTCAAGTATTGGGTATCAGTGAAACAGTTATGGGTTTTTTTTAAAATTCATGTTCTCTCGTTGAGTCTTTGTCTCATCCTTGTATGATAAAATGTTTTTGAATAAGAATGAAACATGCAATTGCATATAATAGAGGACTATCTTCCTATCCGTTATGGTTTCGCTCACTGTGTTTTATCCAACGTTGTATTGTACAAATGAAAACACTTGTGTATGAATTTTTCTAAGCCAGATTAGGGTCCTGACAAGTTTAAAATGATGCATGTCTTTCAATCTACTTCTGTTCACTCATATATGATTGGTTATATTGGAACATTGCGCAGAATACCAATTGTTTTAAAGGAAGTTATACCTACAGAGATAAGGCTTGAGGTTTATGTTTTGGTTGATTGTTGTTTCATTGCAAGATTTTCTCAATTGATATGATGAAGACCTGTGTATAATTGGGCATGCTTTGAAGTCTGTTCACGTTTTGAAAAGAGACCTGTGTACATTTTAATTAGGCCCAATTGTTGATTGGTAAACAATGGATGTTGATTGTTATCATGGTGCATTATGGATTATCAGGGATAGATGTTGAGCATATTGATGTGCATGTTTTAATTATTATTTTTTTTTTAAAGGAAGAAGTGATCAACATTTTGTCAAACAATACTGTTCAATGATATTTTTTTTTTATAAGTTATGATTGCACAGACTGTAATCGATTAAGAAATTCTGGGAAATTTAGTTATTGAAATAACAAACAGTTTTGTAAACAATTGAGGAGCAAAGAATGTTGGTTCTTTTTGGATTGATTTTAATACAAAGTTATGATTGTTTATTTATTTGATTTATTTTATGAACAATATCCATAAAATTCTGTGTCATTTTCTCACTTTTTTGCTCAATATGAATCCCCTCACAATCCCATATTCACTTTGCATAACATGTTCTTAAAATTAAATTAAAAAACTCTGTATTACAATGATTAAGAAATAATAGAGAGATGGATCACAACTCATATGATTTTTTATTGTTGCACAGTCGATTGTTTAATGAATTGTTGAGCAGTAATCATGTCCTTACTCCCTTTCATTTTATCACTTTTTCACTCAATACAACCCCTTCAGAAATCCCAGAACCCTTATTCATCCCCTGCTCATTGATAATTAATAAATGAATTTTATGGATTGGATTGCATGGGTCTGATGTGATTATTGGGCCAAAGTTTGTTTCATATTAAGAGATGTCATGTATGGTTTGTTTAAGAAGCTAGTTGCTGATAAACACAACATACAGGATGAGCTTCTTCAGTAGAGGAAGCCATGGCCGAAGTAACAGGGGCAGAGGGAATTGGAACAGAGGGCCTATAAGGCCAAGATTCTTGATACATTTTGATGCAGATCCAGAAGAGTTAAACCAACTTTTCCAAGTTGGATTTTTTAATTGGATTGGACAAGGGGTAGTCCAACCTAGGCCAGAAATTCCTTTCTTCCAATCCAAACATGTCCTGGTATCCATGTCCCCCTTCATGTTTCATTGCAACCTGAAGTTCCTAAGAATGACGGATGGCAGGAGATTGTTCACCCAACAGTCTCCCAACATTGTGGCTGGACCAATTTGTCTGTACCTGCTCCTCCTCCACTTGTTTACCCAAATGTCCAAATTTCCCCTACACTCACCTGTACAGTCCTCCCACACAAGAAAGAGACTCAAAACTGAAGCCCACCACATGCTTGACAAAGGAAAAGTTGTTGTTGCCCCCTCCTCTCCCTCATGTGATTCAACCAAATCTGTTTCATCCTGCATGCACTTGAGAGATGATTGTTCTCATGTCATTAGTGATATCAAGCCTCAAGGCTCCACACAACCTAAGACTAATTCAGGAAAGTTAAAGGGAGACAACAACAACAAAGAGAAAATTGCCTCCTAAAGTGACAAATATGGTTTTTGAGTATATTTTATTATTTATTTGTTGAGAACAGTTGACTGCTGAAGTTTTTGAACAACATACTATTTTTGGATATTTTGGATATTATATGTTTGGATATGATTTAAAATATCATTGATATTTAATTTTCAAATTATGAGAATGATTATGGGAGCCACAAGGAGGGATGTGTTTGATTGATTAACTAGTTATGTTTATTTGGTTAAGAAACTAAAGGTAGTCACAAGGGGTCCCACCTACTAGTTATTATTTATTAAAAGACTCTTATTATTATTATTATATTAATTCTTCTCCTAACTAAAAGTTAGTTGAGTTTTAGCTAACTTAACTAAAAGAAGTAGTTGAACTACTTCAACTAATTTGGGATGCATAAAAGAAAAATGAGAAGGAAGAAAAAGAGGATAATAGAAGGAGAAAACATACTAAGGTTTTCTCTTGAGTTTTATTGAGATAGCTCAATTTTCATTCATTCTTCAATTCATTAAAAGCCTAATTATCTTTTATGACAGTAGGGTCCTATTGTAGACATCAAGATTCAAAGCTGAATTACATCATTCAGACACTTGTTTTCAGAGGTGTTGATCTATCTTTGATATTCTGTGTTTATGAATTAAATTTCATGACTGATAAAGGATATTGTGCAGAGTCGAGTGGACAACAATCTATGGTAAGCTGATCCAGATTTTAAAGTTCAGTTTTTACTTCCTGTCAGAGTCCTTTTGTATGGTTTTCATCGAGGATATCTAAGTTTGACTTTGGTCCAAACTCCCTCACGAATGTTTGTAAAGAGAACAACTCTTTTGATTTCTTGGAATGAAATAAGCGATTGCTTTTCTGTCTCATTTGTGTTGATATGTGACATGGTATTTTTTCTTTTGTCTCCACATTTACCTTTTGCATCTGTATTATTCATAAAATGGTATAAAAATGTTATACTTTTTTGTAACAATCTTTTCTTAAAAAATCAGCCTAACCCCTTGTAATTAATACTTGTGGATTGGGAAACACTTTTTGAGGCTATAAACATAGGGTAACATTCCCAACTATCTTGCATTAGCCAAGCAAGATCCAAAAATGTTTGAGTAATATAATGGAGCACTCATCATTCTAATAATACATATTCACATACATTATCATCTCATATATACATCATATAGAATCCATCACAAAATCTCATATACGATACTATATTATATTATCTATTATGAAAAATCAACATGGTATTAGAGCGGGACTGGGCTTGACTCCCTCATATGAGGGCCCAAAAATGAGAGTAGAGTAAAATGTTGAGAGTATTTATGGATTTGTTACAATCTCTATATACAACATATTTACTCTTTACTCCCTAAATTATAGAAAGAATTCCATAAATTATGGTGGGTTGTAATTTCTAGTAAAAATGTCTAATTACCTAAATATGAGGAATGTATTGCTTATTTACTTCTACCTATATTTATGCAAACAATCCCATGAATTATGGAGGAACAATTTAACAAAGTCAAATACTATGTGGGTGGATTATAACCAAATTAATATTTGGGTAGTTACGAGAGGTATTCTCCAACTATTTATAAGAAAGAAAATTAATTTTAATTTTAAATTTAATTTTCAAAGAGACGTGTCTCTTTGGATCAATTTAATATTACTATAAAAGGATACTTGAAAGGCACAACGATAGACACACATATTTTTTTTCTCTCTCACACGTGGGAAGTGATCTAAGGAAGAGACCGACGTTTCTAAGTAGTTGAAATTTTCCGAGTGTAATTACTTAGTGATGTTCTAGACTTTACTAAAGTAATATCGTTGGAAGTAATTACCACTTGCGAAAAATTGTGCTTGTCTAATTTAACACTAGAAATTCAACATGGTTAGCCATATGAAATCGAGTATATGATGGATGTGTGTTGGTCATAGTAGAAGACATATCATTTGGAGGGTCACTGTACATAGTTGTTCACAAGATAAATTGATCTCCTCTAAGAGATTCTTTTTTTTGTTCTTGTTTCTTGTTTCGAGCAGGTCACATGTAATAGCTCTAAGAATGATCCATAATGATGGTTGCGGGAAGCAACATGAAGCAAGAATATCCATACATAGAGTTGTGCACATCCATGTAACGAAGAAGAAGAGGAGGTCATCACATACAGAGGGAGTAGGTGACTCTGAAGACTATATAGCCTCAAAGGGAGTCAAGCTTTAGAGGGAGCATACAAACTCTAACTAGGAAGGGAGTGCAGTGGATCAGAAGAGTACTTCAGGATGTTTTTTCAATATGGAATCACCATGATTTCATGTTTGAGTAGGGAGAAGTCATGTGTATCACTCAATACGACTAAGGTTGAATATGTGGAAGCATGTGCAACATGTAAAGATGTAGTGTGGCTTGAGAAGCTGTTGTATGGGTTATTTGGTCTCAAACTGGAGGCGACTTGCATTTGGTGTGACAACTAGAGTTACATGAGGTTATCATAAAATCCGGTGTTCCATGAGAGGTCGAATCATATCGAGATCAAATATCACTATATCAGAGATATGGTGAAGAGGGGAGCAGTGAGGCTCCAATATGTGACTATCGAGGAGAAATTTGTGGATGTGTTGACCAAGCCACTGTCGAGGACAAAGTTTGAGTACTTCAAGAAAAAGCTTGGCATGGTCCCTCTTCAGAGATAGTGTTATCATACAACATGAAAAAGGGATAGCATTAAGACATGTGAAACTCATCCATCATGAAAAAGGGCTGGCACTGAGATAGGTGGAACTCATCCAGCATGAAAAAGGGTTGGCACTGAGTGTTCTCATCCAGCATGAAAAAGATATAGCACTGAGATAGGTGGAACTCATCCAACATGAAAAGATGATGGCACTGAGTGTTCTCATCCAACATGAAAAAGGGATGGCACTGAGTGTTCTCATCCAAAATGAAAAAGGGTTGGCACTGAGACAGGTGGAACTCATTCAAAATGAAAAAAGGGTTGGCACTGAGTGTTCTCATCCATCATGAAAAAGGGTTGGCATTGAGACAACTAGAACTCATCCAACATGAAAAAGGGATGGCATTGAGTGTTCTCATCTAGCATGAAAAAGGGTTGGCACTGAGTGTTATCATCTAGCATGAAAAAGGGTTGGCACTGAGATAGGTGGAGCTCATCCAACATGAAGAAGGGTTGGCACTGAGTGTTCTCATCCAGCATGAAAAATGGTTGGCACTAAGACAGGTGGATCTCATCCAGCATGAAAAAGGGTTGGCACTGAGACTGAAGGTACACACGATGAGGTACAAATGTATTGCGAAGTAAAGAATGTTATGGTGACATGTTGAAGATATTTGAGAGCTACCCATAGATAATATTCATAGGTAATCTTGGCGTAATGTAGAATGTATCCCTTGTTGAGAGGGAGTGTTGAAGTTAGAAGCATAGGAAATACATTCTCTAGAGTGGTCATGCTGATTTGACCAAGGAGAATGGCCTAGGCACAATATTATGGACTTGAGGTGAGTAATGTCTCCCTCATTGAGAAGGAGTGTTGATGTTTGGAAAACATAGAGAAGACATTATCCCATATTAATAGTTAATAATATGATTATTAATTATTAAACTATATTATTAATGTAATAATATATTTATATATGGTATAAATATATATCATAAATAATTATTTATGATGAGTATTCCATATATATTTACTATCCAAGGGATGCATCCTTTCATGGATGGTCACCATATGTTCTATATATATCGAACAATCATCATTTTAATAATACATATTCACATACAATATCATCTCATATATACACCATATAGAATCCATCACAAAATATCATATACAATACTATATTATATTATCTCTTATGAAAAATCAACACACCAAAGGATCACTGGTGATAACAAAAGGAGAGAATGTAGGTACATTGTATTTATGTACTGGTAATACTGACTTTTATATCTCTTTAGCTTATACAAGAGTGGATACAACACTATGTTGGTTGTGGAGCCTGATTATCTTCCTGATTCAGAGGTCTTTGTTTTCAGCCGTGTTTATACCCCATGAAGACTTTACACCCTAGAAGAATGTACACTCTTCCACGTAGGGGAGTGCATAGTGGAGTTACCCCCTCTGTGGGATCCAGGGGAAAATGGGCCCCCGAAGGAAAATTTTCCTTGTAAATGTATATTGTAATTTCATTTTAAATACAGACCATTTATTATAAGGTCGCGGATCTGATAGTAGAAGTTATGTTAGGGATTTTTTCCCTAGAAGGCAACCCTATTTTATGAGGGAAATGTATTGCGGCTATGTATTATTGTGAATATTGTATTTTGAGAGAGGAGACTATGAGAGAAAGAAGAGGAAGTTATAGCAGGTTTGATGTAGGTTGTATCCCTTCATTTGCTGGATAATAATAAAGGAAGGACCTCTCAATTTATCTGGTGGACGTAGCCCACACTGGGTGAACCACGTATATCTGTGTCTCTATTTTATTATGTATATTTTTTGCTTTATTTATGCATTTGTTTTATTTTATTGATCTGCGATCCTATTTTTCTAACAACTGGTATCAGAGAAAAAGGTAACTCGTAGGAAAAGAGGGTTCCTGGTTCGAGTGGGAGCAATGGCGGAAGATGGAAATCTTAGGGTCGATAAATTTAACCGTCAAAACTACCAGTTATGGAAGATGCAGATGGAGGATTATCTATATCAGAAGGATCTATTCCTACCATTGGGTGGAATATAAAAGAATCCAACGACCATGAAGGACAAATAATGGGAGGTTTTTGACATAAAGGCACTAGGAACGATACGACTAAGCCTGGCAGCATCAGTCGCTTTCAATATTTCGAAATAAAAGACAACGAAGGATATGGTGGATGCATTGGCTAAACTGTATGAAAAACCCTCGGCGTACAATACATTATTTCTAATGAAGAGATTATTTAATATGAAGATGTCAGAAGGTGGGTCAGTTGCAGATCATTTAAATGAATTTAATACTGTTACTAATAAAATGAGTTCTGTAAAAGTGGACTTTGATGATGAGGTCAGGGCTCTTCTAATCTTGTCCTCATTGACAGAAAGCTGGAACAACTTGGTCATGGCTGTAAGTAACTCTATCTCTGGTTCAAATACTTTAAAATTTGATGATGTTGTTGATGTTATCCTTAGTGAGGAAATGTGACGAAAAAGCACAGGTGAGACATTAAGTAATGCGTTAAACATGGAGAACGGGGGAAGACAAAAGGGTAGAGGAAAGGGCTCAGGGAACCACAAGAATTCTAGGAAGGGTAGATCCAAATCCATATTTGGAAAGATAGAGTGCTGGAATTGTGGGAAGAAAGGACATCTAAAGAAAGATTGTAGAGCTCCAAAGAAACAAAGAGATGGACAACAGGAGAAAAATCAGGAAGCAACTGTAACAAGTGATGTGTTACAATATGCTTTGATTATTTTTGTAGATAATATTTCTGAGTCTTGGGTAGTGTTGTTCCTGCGTTTATACTTTAAGGCTCTAAAGTATAATTTCAAGGCATCTGAAAAGATAGAGGAAGTTGATGACAGAAAAATCAATGATTAAAAGGTGAGGGCTATAATTGGTTTCTCAACTGTCTCTGTTGAAATTCCCAGTTTTCCTGAAAGTTGATATCTCTTTCAATTGCTACCCATGAATGTTCTAACTCAACCCGATTATTTGTTGTTTGTAAGATAGTGTTAAATAAATTTAGAGCGATGCTAGTTTGATCTGAAAGACCAAGTTCGATGTTAGGCTGCCTTGAAACTGGTACTGTCATGAAGGATAAAGGTAAAGGAGATATAATTCAGTGTTTTCTTTTTAGGCTTCGTTATCTCTATTTCACAATGCGAAGAAGATGATTTTAAAAACATGGATTAATAGGATGACTAAATTGTAGGTCGTTTCTTGTATCTGAGTTAAATTTAAAGGAAAAGAAACATGCATGATATGAGGAAAAACATGAATCTATTAACAAGGTGAGGCATCAATTTAAGAGGAATCTCACGTTGAAACAAAAGTCTATGAAACAAGAAAAATATTAATGAAGCATATGATACTGGAATCTAAACATCTATAGGTCTTGTATCTGTTGATAACCGATACAGAGGAAAAACTGTAAATGATTTAAATAACAAGAATAATAATTTCCACAGTAGAGGTTGTACTAAATTGTAGCCAAGCATTCATCAATTAGATATTTGAAAGAAAGACAAAATGACAAGAAAACACATAACTCAGACGTGACAAAATATGGAATCTTCAATCTGCATTTCTATTAATTCAAAGCCTCTTCAAAATTACTTCGTCAAAATGCCTTTTTAGAGAAAGAAAAAAGCCCTCTTTTAGTCTTTGCTCCTTGTATTTATACAAGGTCATCAATACTTGATGGTTAGCAATCTCCTACTTTTTAGGAGAAAAATAGTTACAAAACTGCAACCTTAACCGTTGCATGATTAACTTTTGTTTGTCTATCATTTCAATAGTATA
>SNQJ01S0036582.1:27606-56711 GCA_010110895.2 Picea sitchensis
AGGTTTATCCCTCCCTTTACATTTGGAAGTTGTAGCTACCTTTGGAAGTCATTACTTCCCTTGAACAAAAAATATTGATTATTTCTCATATATTGTGGTGTATTGGTGTAACTCTTATACTATTGTTCATTTCTCATTGGATATAATTTAATGGTTTAAATATAAGTTGAAAAAGGTTTTCAAATTGTACTGGATACTGATTCACCCCCCCTCTCAGTATCAACATCTTTTATACAGAAGCATCCAAAGTTACTCAAGCGTTGCGGACAACACTTGTCTCAATGGGAGGGGCATGTTAAGCCCTAATATTGGCTCACTACCCCTTAACTGGGGCATATTACATTAGTAATGTTATTTTATTTATGTCGGCTTTATTCCATTAGTTTTAATTATACCTCCTAGTCTCCTATGTATACCAAGGACACATTTTCATTTTGAATCATCTTGTACTTGAACATTTATGTGGGGTAAAAAGAGGTTTCCCCCTCGAAGAGAATTATTATCTGAAATTAGATCTTTTTCAAGGCGTTGAGTACTTATTCTGAGGTTTTTCTATGCTATATTGATATTTGGTTCTTAACATACCCCTTTATATTTTCTCACATCTCACAATTTATCTTATCGTTCTTTTTTTTTAGTACCCCTTTGTCTTTGTTGACATGTCACTCTTCTTGATGTGTCATGGGTGTCAACCTTTTATTTTTCTTAGTACCCATTTATCTTTGTATGTACATCACCCTTCTTTATGTTGCATGGGTTTCAACCTTTTCTTTTTCTTAGTACCCATTTATCTTTGCTCATGTCTCACCCTTTATCTTATAGACCTTTTATTTTTTTAGTACCCATTTCCTTTGATTCATCTCACCCTTTTTGACCTGGCATGGGTGTCAACCTTTTCTTTTTCTTAGTACCCCTTTATCTTTACAGACATGACACCCTTCTTGATGTCACATGGGTGTCAAACCTTTCTTTTCCATAGTACCATTTTATCTTTGCATGCATGTTACCCTACTTGATGTGGCATGGCCTTCAACCTTTTCTTTTTCTTAATACCCCTTTATATTTTCAGACGTGTCACCCTTCTTGATGTGGCACGAGTGTCAATCTTTTATTTGTATTAGTACCTCTTTCTTTTTTCTCATGTCTCACCCTTGTTGACACTGTATAGGTGTAAATATTTTATTTTTCTTAGTACCCCTTTATATTTTTGGACATGCCACCCTTCTTGACGTGCCATGTTTGTCAACATTTTCTTTTTATTAGTTCCCCTTTACCTTTGTGGACATGTCACCCTTCTTGACGTGGCATGGGTTTCATTCTTTTATTTTTCCTAGTACCCATTTATCTTTACGGACATGTTTCCCTTCTTGATGTTGCATGGGTTTCAACCTTTTATTTTTCTTAGTACACCTTTATCCTTTCTCACATATAACCCTTGCCGACATGGCATAATTTGTCAACTTTTTCTTTTTCTTAGTATCCCTTTATCTTTGCGGACATGTCACCATTCTTTATGTGGCATGGGTGTCACCATTTTATTTTTCTTAATACCCCTTTATATTTACGAACATTTCACCCTTCTTGTGTCATGGGTGTCAACCTTTTCTTTTTCTTAGTAACCCTTTATATTTTCTCATGTCTCACCCTTGCTGGCATGGCATAGGTGTAAGCCTTTTCTTTTTCTTAGTGCCCCTTTATATTTTTGAACATGTCACCCTTCTTGAGGTAGCATGGGTGTCAACCTTTTCTTTTTCTTAGTACCCCTTTATCTTTGTGGACATGTCACCCTTCTTTATGTGGCATGGGTGTCAACCTTTTCTTTTCTTTTCCCTAGTATCCATTTATATTTACAGACATGTCACCCTTCTTTACGTGGCATGGGTATCAACCTTTTCTTTTTCCTAGTACTCCTTTAACTTCTATCACGTCCCAACCTTTATCGTGTTGACCTTTTATTTTTATTAATATCCCTTTGTCTTTGTTGAAATGTGACCCTTTCTTACGTGGCATGGTTTTCAACCTTTTCTTTTTCTTATTACCCCTTTATCTTTGCAAACATGTCACCCTTCTTTACATGGAATAGGTGTCAACCTTCTCTTTTTATCAGTACCCCTTTATATTTGTGGACATGTCACCCTTTTTGGTGTGGCATGTGTATCAACCTTTTCTTTTTCTTAGTACCCTTTTATATTTCCCAACATGTCACCCTTCTTGATCTGGAATGGGTGTCAACCTTTTATTTTTCTTAGTACCCATTTATCTTTGTTGACGTCTCACCCTTTATCTTATCGATATTTTATATTTTTTAGTACACTTTGTCTTTGTTGACATGTCACCCTTATTAACATGACATGGGTGTCAACCTTTTATTTTTCTTAGTAGGAATTTATAGTTTCTCACATCTCACCCTTTATCTTATCGACCCTTTAATTTTTTTAGTACCCTTGTGTCTTTGATAACATGTCACCCTTGTTGACGTTGCATGGGTGTAAACCTTTTCTTTTTCTTAGTACCCATTTATCTTTGTATACATGGCACTCTTCTTGACATGGTATGGGTGTCAAACCTTTCTTTTTCTTAGTACCCCTTTATCTTTGCAGACATGTTACCCTTATTGGCGTGGCATGGGAATTAACCTTTTGGTTTTCTTAACATCCCTTCACCTTTGCGGACATGTCACCCTTCTCGGCATGGCATGGGTGTCAATCTTTTATTTTTATTAGTACCCCTTTATCTTTTCTCATGTATCACCCTTGATAACATGTGATGAGTGTCATCATTTTCTCTTATTTAGTACCCCTTTATATTTGTAGACATGTCAGCCTTCTTGATATGGCATGGGTGTCAACCTTTTCTTTTTCTTAGTATCTCTTTATATTCGTTTACATGTCTCCCTTCTTGATGTTGCATGGGTTTCAACCTTTTATTTGTATTTCTACCCCAGTATATTTTATCATGTATCACCCTTTCTAACATGGCATATGTTTCAACCTTTTCTTTTTATGAGTACCCTTTTATCTTTGCAGACATGTCACCCTTCTTTAAGTGGCACAGGTGTCTACCTTTTATTTTTCTTAGTATGCCTTTATATTTGTGGACATGTCACCCTTCTTGATGTGGCATGGGTATCTACCTTTTATTTTTCTTAGTACCCATTTATCTTTGCAGACATGCCACCCTTCATGAAGTAGCGTGGGTGTAAACCTTTTATTTTTCTTAGTACACCTTTATCTTTGATCATGAATCACCCTTGCTAGCATGTCATATGTGTCACCTTTTTTTTTTCTTAGTACCCCTTTATCTTTGCGGACATGTTACCCTTCTTAACATGACATGGGTGTCAACCTTTTTCCTTTTATTATAACCCCTTTATCTTTGCATACATGCCATGCTTATTGGCGTAGCATGGGTGTTATCATTTTATTTTTCTTAGTACCCCTTTATATTTGCACGCATCTCACCATTCTTGATGTGGAGTGGGTGTCAACATTTTATTTTTCTTAGTACCTTTTTATATTTGCTCACTTCTCACCCTTGTTGAGATGACACAGGTGTCAAACTTTTCTTTTTCTTAGTACCCCATTATCTTTGTGGAAAGATCACCCTTATTAATGTGGCATGGGTGTCAACCTTTTCTTTTTCGTAGTACCCATTTATCTTTGTCTACATGTGACCTGTTGACGAGTCAGAAATATCTCTTTGTAAACAATAGTGGTTACCTCCAGTAAGAATTCCCAATTAGACCCCTCACCATTTGGAATAGGGAACCCATCCTGATTCAGGCCCGACAACCATTTATGTTTTCTTTCACCATTTGCGGCCTGGTCCACCGATAAGGGTGAGTGATGGGTGTTTATGAAAATGGAAGATGTAGATGAATACTATGTAAATGAATAAACCTAATCTACTCTAAAACTATCCTAGCCTAGCCAGGAGCGAATTATCGTAACCACATGAGCTGTAATAAAACTAAACCATGCTTAAAACCCAAATCAGATAGTTGGCATGAAGGCGCAAAGTTAGAAAAACATGTATAGACATACATGAATAGAAATGTCTAAATAACATATATATATACATCAAAAAATCATGTGATCAAGGAAATATAATATAAGAAAGAGTAAAAAAATGTAAGAGTAACATAGACTACGTCATAATAGTCCATAAGAAAACATGTCCTTACAACCCATTTGAACATCTTACAGACCACTTGAAATAATTCGCAGCAAAACAGTGACACATGCAAGTTCTTCTCTCTATCAAAAGTTGGCCCTGAGGGCTTCTCAATATTAATTGTTTCATCAATAGTACATCGGAGCTCCAAAGAATAGATTCTCAATTTTAGTTAACTATGTCTTCCCAAAATAGTTTAGAAATGTACAATGATTGAGAGACAAAATCCATTCTCTTGGATACAGTTTTGGTATTTATTGGAGGGGTTAGTGTGACCCTGGACATTCTTCCTACCCTAGTGACCTTTAGTTTCCTATATTTTTTCTTTATCCCCTTTGTAATCATGAGAGGGAAAGTTAGCAGTTACAATTCGAATTTGTCTTCTAGTGATGGTGTGCCATCATGGATTTTGGTTGTAGTGCATCTCGTCTAACGTAATGACTAACTATTACCATGACTAGTGATGGTGTGTCAGTTATTCGTCTTGGCCTATGATAAATGGTTGAATGACTCGTTGATATCATTTGATAATCCAGTATCCTTGAACATTCCTTTAGTTTTATTTGTGAAATAGATTCTCACTCTTCCTTAATCTTAAAAAACATTGATTTCTCCTCACCAATGAATGCACTTTTTCGTAAAAGCAAAAACATTGATTTCTCCTCACCAATGATATTACGTAGGTTGTTATTGAACGATTGCTTCATACAAGACTTTTCAGAGTAAGTAAATGTTCATCCCAAAGACAAGACATGCAGACACAACGATAACCAGATCCAGAAGCCGAAAAACCCTAAATTTGGTTCAACACGACGCAAAATTTATAAGAATTTCAGGCATTCGATATAATTTCTCTTATGAGCTCCGAGAGATCATCATACTTGTTCTTATCTTCACCTAATTTATCGAAATAATTTCCATTAACCTCGCCGATGAGATTCAGAGTAGTTCATATCATGTTTTTCGATGGATTCAGAGCACTTCATTCCAAAACCTCTGATAACTTTGGCAAAGTTCCTCTTATTGTCTCTGATGAGCTTCGTAGAACTTGTTGTCAAATTTTCTAATCTGTAAGGAGAGATTCAGAGCACATTGTTTCATCATCTCTGATGAGTTTCATAGAATTTCATTCTAACCCTATCGATTTCTTTGGCTAACTTTTTTTTAACCTTGTCGATGGTTTCAACGAGGTTCATTATAATTCTGTGGATAAAACCATGTTTCCATTTTCACTATATCTCTGGTCAAGTACCTTGTGTTCTTTTTAATTCTTTGTTGTTGTCTAAAATTTTCACTTCCATCTCTTTTACAAACATCAAATTTAAATAATTCAAATCAAAATTATTTAAATTTAATATATCAAGTCTTAAAATAGTTTGTGTAAAATAAACCTTTAACCCAAAGTGGCCAATAGGCTAACACCGTTGCAAGAGGATTCAAATACTCATACCTTTCCCATAGAGTGTTTCTTATTGCACCATGAAGAGCACGGGGAGGGACCTTTGGTGAGATAACTACCCATGCCAAACAACATTTAATCAATGTAAAGACTCATGCGTCCAGTTTGGGCGAGGAACCCTAGGTGATTCATTATGGCACTTATGGGCGACGGATTTTGATTTCATGAGTTTCTTTGGAAACAAAATGGAAAGAAGCATTTGATAGGTCTATTTTCAAGAATAAAAATTCGTTTTGACGAACATCGAAAATTGTGCTCAAGGAAATTTTAATGAAAATTTGGGTCCCGCATTCGATGTTGCTTCACTCAAAATTGATTCTACAAGTTCTTGTGCCATTTGTGATATGTAGGGCCTTAGTTCATCCATTTAAGTTGCAATGATGTGTCAGTAGCACAAAATTATAAATCCTCCAAAATAGTCAATTGACATTCAGAGCGCTTAGTATTGTTTAGGAACTGAAAGGACCAAATTTCTTCAAAGATGTGTCTTAAATTCGACGCAAGATAAATCGATGTTATGGTTAACTCATTTGAATCTGAACGACACTTTCACAATCAATATTTTGTCATAAATTCAAGAAATGCAAATCAAACAAGCTAGTATGACATGTGAAATTAAATTTATCGGGGACATGACAAACTTAATTATGACTACAATATGAAGAGGGTTAGGAGAGATATGAAATCAGTGACCAACTATCTAAGTAGGCATGGAGATCTTAGTCATTGGGAATGTAAGGACATCGATCGATGATGCAACAATAAGGATCTGAACTGAAGGAGGTTAATATAGGTTTCAAGACGAAGGTGGGCCTTGTTGATTAGGTCATCATTGGCTAAATAATGAAGGTCATCATCGATGCACTCAACGACGATGAGGGCTCAATATCATATAGTTGGGGCAACAAAGATGGGAGAGGTAAAGTCATAAAAAAGTAGTGCATTGGGGAAGGAGATATGCACCTAGTTGATATGCATTGTATCAAAGAAAAAGGGAAGAGCATTGTCGATGTGTGATGCATTGACAAAAGTGGGATAATATAGTCAGTGAAAGGCATGCACATGGTAAACATAATCGCATGAACATTATTGATGTGTCGGTGTTGATCATGCGGACTTCTTCGGTGATAATAACATGTGTCGGTGAGGTTTTGTGGAAGTGTGTCGATACATCAACTGAGTTCAAAATAAGGTGGCCTATGTATTGGTGAAGAAATCATTGGCGTGCCAATGTGTAGGTGGAAGAAAGGATGCATTTTATGGTACTCTACATATCGTTGCAGGAAGAGGGAACTTGTTGAAGTGTGGATCGACAGGTCGAATTGATCTGAGTAGAAACTATAAATTGTAAAGTAGGGAGAGTGTGAGGAAAACTTGGGATTATTATTTACACAAGAGAGAGAGTGTGAGGGTCCTAGTAGGAAGAATTGGAGGGGGCCCAATTTCTTGTCTTAGAGAGATGTAGCTAAGACAAGAAAAATGGGAGTTTGTGCATGCGCAACAAATGGATACACTGGGTGAAGCCAGAATCTCTACTAGTATTTCCTAACGAATAAGCAGAAAATGTAGAGGGTCATAACTTACTTTTAAGATTGGAAATTCCAAAAATAATGTGTAAAAATTACCTAAAATATTCCATCATGGTGGGCTCACTGGTGATGCTTGCATGTCGTCTAGTGGAGCTCATCTGTTGTAAATAGAGGACGAGTTATGATGATATTTATTTCTTTAAACGGTGTTAACGATCTAAGTTGGTATCTCCTACGTGGGGCTGATATATATTTGGGATAAATAAAGAATTTTCAATAGGTGCATATATAGATATCTCGCAGGTGTTTCTCCACTACCCACGAGAATCCATATCCTTTATGGAGTCACCATGGTGTCACAAACCTTGCTCTACTACCAGCAAGCATCCTTAGTCCTGTCAAATATATCTGCATGTCCCCTAGTCTATTCAAACTTTCCTTTCCACTCCTTCCTAATTTATTTAGTGTATGCTTAGAATTCAGTGTATGGGGAAATTAATGGTGTTTTATCCTAATAGGGGATGAATTCCATCTATTGATATTTATTTTAATATTTGTTGCACCTAGATATATAAATATGTGTCTTTTTGTTTTCATCCTTTAGACTTTGACACTTCACCCCTCACGCGAGTAGTCACTTAGTTTGTGGATGGTTCCCCTATTACATAGGATCTTCTCACCAACCAATATGTAAGGATGACCATTGATTAACCACTATGTCTATTCATGGTTTAACTACTGTCACAACATTCCCAGATAGTTCTGATTCATTTTCAATCAGAGACCCCTAATTCTGCTCATGAGCTAGGAAAGAGATGCAAATCGGTTCATGCATGCTTCCAGTGCGAAGGTTCTTCCTGTGAAAAGAAAAATGGAGGTGAGAGGTATGTATGTCATCAAATATAATCATGGATCATAAGAAAAACATAAATTCAAAAATAAATTTCCTTCAAGGGACAAGACGATGAGGGAGGAAAGCGAAGAGACGTATTCAAAGTTAGAAGATGAACTCATCCCAAGAACCTACTACAAATGAAACATTGGACCAATGACAATCAAATATATGTATTCATCAAATAAAATAAAGAGAGAAAGATATCTTGGATGTGAGTGTTCCCAACAACTTTAAGGAGGTTCATGCATTCCAACCAACAAGTAATTTGTGTTAGAAAAGCAGAATCGTGGAGCAATAAAATAAAATAAAAATGCAGAAATAAAACACAGAAGATACACAATACAATAGAGACGTAGATATATGTGGTTCACCCAGTGTGGGCTATGTCCACCAGAGAAATTTCCAGGTCCTTCCTTTATTGTTATCTAGCAAATGAAGGGATACAACCTACAACACACATGTTGCAACTTCCTCTTCTTTCTCTCACAATCTCCTCTCTAAAAACACAATATTCGCAATAATACACAGCTGCAATACAATTCCCTCATAAAAGAGGGTTTCCTTCTAGGGAAAAAAACCCTAACATAATCTCTATCATCATATATGTGGCTTAATGATGAACGGTCAAGATTGACTATGAAATTACAATATACATTTATAAGGAAATTTATCCTTCGGGGGCTTCACCCCCGAACCCCCACTGACCCTCAGACCCCGAAGGGGGGGGAATCCCCCTACGTGGAGGGGTGTACAGTATTCATGGGGTATAAACATGGCTGAAAACAAAGACCTTTGAATCGGGAATATAATTAGGCTCCACAACCAACAATCTCCCACTTGGAGACTGATCACAACAACTCGACCGTTGTTGTATCTGTTGGACTATGATCCTTCTTGGACCTGGACAATTTTTCATATTCACCTTCATGCTTGAAGGCCAACTAAAACTGAGAAGGAACTCTTCTTCTCCCTAGCTACTCTCTTTGTTAGCATGTATGCATGATTCTGGCTAGTATGTATCTTTTCCAACTTCAAATGTCCATCTTCCAAGATGGATCGTATGAAATGTTACCTGAGTTGTATATGATTAGTATTTGAATGGAAGGATGAGTTCTTTGCAATATGAATGGCACTCTCATTGTCACAGTACAACCTACTATTCTCCTTCTTCTTTCCCAATTCTTGATAAACCTTTGTAACCAAATAATTTATTTACTGGTGTCTGTAGCAGCAACATACTATGCTTTTGTTGTTGAAAGTGAAACAACCTTTTGTAGTTTTGAAATCCAACTTACTTATGTTCCACCTACATTAAAAACATACCCGGTGGTGCTCCTCCTGCTATCTTTATCACCTTCCATATCCGAATCAACATATCCTTGTAGAACAGTGTCTGAACCTCCAAAACATAATGCATGAGTAGAATTACCTCTCAAATACCTGAGAATCCACTTTATTGCCTCCCAATATTCTTTACTTGGATTTTTCATATACCTTCTCACAACTCCCACTGCATGTGCAATATTTGGTCTTGTGCAAACCATCGCATACATCAAGCTGCCAAATGTTGATGAATAAGGGACCCTGGACATGTATTATATCTTCTCATGTGCCTTGGGACACATTTCCTTATTTAAATTGAAATGGTTAACCAAAGGTGTACTAACTGGTTTTGCATTCTACATTTTAAACCTCTCCAACGCCTTCTTTGTGCACTCACCCTGAGACAATGTCAATTTGTGATTTTTCCTGTCTCTTGTTATTCTCATACCAAGGATTTTTTTTGCAGCACCCAAATCCTTCATCGCAAATGAATTAGCTAATTTCTTCTTGAGCACATTTATATCATGCATATTAGACCCTGCAACAAGCATGTCATCTACATACAATAGCAAGATAATATAGCTTCCATTTTATAGTCTTTTAAAATAAACACAGTGATCAGAATGACATCTACAATAACCTTGTTCTGTCATAAACCTGTCAAAATTTAAATACCACTGCCTTGGAGCTTTCTTTAGGCCATACAATCTCTTCTTCAACCTGCATACCAAATTCTCCTTTCATTTTACCTCATAACCTTGTGGTTGTTGCATATAAATCTCTTCCTCCAAATCCCCATGGAGAAAAGTTTTTTTTACATCTAATTTTTCAAGACGCAAATCTTCTACTGCCACAAGGCTTAAAATAGTCCTAATAGAAGTCATTTTAACAACAGGAGAAAATATTTTATCAAAATCTATACCTTTATTTTGTTCAAACCCATTTACAACAAGTCTAGCCTTGTACCACTTTTTGCCTCCATCTTCTTCCTTCAACCTGTAAACCAATTTATTCTACAATGATTTTTTTTCTTGTAGGAAACTGAACCAAGTCCCAAGTCTGGTTATTTACCAAGGAATCAATTTCCTCTTTCATGCCTTTCTCCCACTTATTTTTAGTGTCTACCTGCATTACCTCTTCATAACTTTCTAGTTCACCAGAATCAATCAACAATAAATAATACAATGAAGGAGAGTATCATTCATGGGATCTACTTAACCTGGTAGATATTCTAACAACACTTGCATGATTTTTAGGTACCTGTTGCTCCTGTTGTTGTATATTTTGATTTTCTTATACTTTTGGAATTTATTTTTCAATGATTTCATCAAGCACTGTGTATTTTGGTGTTTTTTCTTCTTGTTTCCTTCCCTTCAACTGATCTTTATACATGACCTTCTCATTGAATATGAATCTCTACTCCTAATAATTTCTTGATTTTCATAATCCCATAAGCAATAACCAAAATCATTAACACTATATCCAATAACGGTACACTTCTTGGATTTTGGTTCAAGCTTTGTTCTATTTTCTTTATCAATATGGACAAATGTTTCACAACCAAAAGTCTTCAGAAATGAATAGTTTACCTTTTTACTTTGCCATGCCTCCTCTGGAATGCCACCATCCAAAGAATTGGAAGGTCCTTTGTTTATTAAGTAAGCATCAGTATCTATAGTATCTATCTAGAACTGTAAGGTCAACTCAGCATGCAATCTCATACTCCTTGCACACTCCATGATTATCTTATTCATCCTTTATGACACACCATTTTCATGTGGTGCTCCTAGAATTATCTTCTCTCTACGAATCCCATGGTATGAACAGTAATCATCAAAATCTTTTCTGCAATATTCACCTCAATTGCCTGATCTGAGACACTTCAACCTTTTTCATGTCTCATTCTCAACCAAAGATTTCCATTTCTTAAAAGTATCAAAAACATCAGATTTTTGTCGAATGCAATAAACCCAAGTTTTTCTATTTGAATCATTAATAAAAGTAACATAATAATGAGAGCCACCAAGAGATGATACCTGATCTGGTCCCCATACATATGTGTGCACAATCTCTAACATTTCACTCCTTTTCTTTTCTAACTCTGAGAAATCTAACTCTCTTATGTTTTCCATAAACACAGTGCTCACAGAAATCCAAATCAATTTGTTTAATATCTGGAAACAAATTTATTTTGTGAAGTATATGCATCCCCTTCTCACTCATTTTTCCAAGCCTATGATGCCACAGTGTTGTATCCACTCCTGTAGAAGCTAAAGAGATAGAAGATTCAGTATTACTACTACATAAATACAATGTACCTACCTTCTCTCCTTTTTCTATCACCAGTGATCCTTTGGTGATCTTCCATGCCTTATTTATAAATATGGATATACAGCCTTCACTTTCCAATTGTCGTGCTGAAATTAGATTTTTCCTTAGATCTGAAACATGTCTTGCCTCTTTCAACAACCATTGGTTTCCATTCTTTTGTTTTATTTGTACCTTTCCCATTTCAACAATTTTTCATGGTGCATCATCACCCAAATGAACATGTCCAAAATCACCTTGAACATAATCTAGAAAATGTTTCTTATGTGGTGTGGCATGAAATGAAGCCCCTGAATGTACTACCCAATACTCAAAAATATTATCTACAAAAAGAATCAAAGCATCTTGTAACACATCACTTGTTACATTTGCTTCCTGATTTTTCTTCTGTTATCCATCTCTTTGTTTCTTTGGAGCTTTGTAGCCTTTCTTCAGATGTCCTTTCTTCCCACAATTCCATCACTCTATATTTCCCAGTCTGTATTTGGATCTTCCCTTCCTAGAATTCTCACGGTTCCCTTAGCCCTTTCCTCTATCATTTTTTCTTCCCCTGTTCTCCATGTTTAACGCATTACCTGATGTCTCACCTGTGCTTTTCTGTTGCATTTCCTCGCTAAGGATAACACCAAAAACATCATCAAATTTTAGAGTGTTTGAACCAGAGACAGAGTTACTTATAGCCATGACCAAGTCATTCCATCTTTTTAGCAATGAGCACAATATTAGAAGATCCCTAACCTCATCATCAAAGTCCACTTTTACATAATTTAGCTAATTAGTAACCGTGTTAAATTCATTTAAATGATCTGCAATAGACCCACCCTCTGACATCTTCATATTAAATAATATCTTCATTAGAAATACCTTACTGGACACTGGGGGGTTTTTATACAATTTAGCCAATGCATCCATCAACTCCTTCGTTGTCTTTTCTTTTGAAATATGGAAAGCCAACGATGTTTCCAGGCTCAGTCGTATCATTCCTAGTGTCTTTCTGTCAAGAACCTCTCATTCTTCATCTTTCATGGTCGTTGGCTTCTTTTCTATTCTTCCCAGTGGTTGGAATGGATCCTTATTATATAAATAATATTCCATCTGCATCTTCCATAACTGGTAGTTTTGGCCATTAAATTTCTCGACCCTAAGCTTTCCATATTCCACTGTTTCTCCCACTCGAACCAGGAACTCTCTTTTCCTACAAGTTACCTCTCTCTCTAATACCAGTTATTAGAAAATAGGACCACAGAGCAATAAAATGAAATAAAAAAATAAGAAATAAAACATAGAAGATACACAATACAATAGATACATGGATATACGTGGTTCACCCAGTGTGGGCTACGTCCACCAGAGAAATTTCCAGGTACTTCCTTTATTATTATCCAAAAAATGAAGGGATACAACCTACAACACACCTATTGTAACTTCCTCTTCTTTCTCTCATTGTCTCCTCTCTTAGAATGCAATATTCGCAATAATACACAACCACAATACATTTCCCTCATAAAAGAGGGTTTCCTTCTAGGGAAAAAAACCCTAACATAATATCTATTGTCAGAAATGTGACTTAATGATGAACGATCAAGATTGACTATGAAATTATAATATAAATTTACAAGGCAATTTTTCCTTCGGGGGCTTCACCCTTGAACCCCCTGCAACCCCCCTGCGTGGAGGGGTGTACAGTCTTCATGGGATATAAACATGGTTGAAAACAAAGACCTTTGAATCAGGAAGATAATCAAGCTCCAAAACCAACAGTTTGCAGTCTCTTGATAAGATTAATCCATGTGAGAGTGCATATGCATATTCTTTTATTCTGATGGGCTCCATTGCTATCGTTGACTGAGAATTGTATTCTTCATCGTGTTTTTTTTAAAGCTACCATCTCATTTATGTAACCTTTTGTTCTGGGGAATAAGGATTTGAAATATATTTTGTTTTTTATCCCCAGATTTCTTTGCTTCAGCCATGCAGTATCTTCACCCATTCTATATCACTTCTAGCTATGAAACTTATGCTACAATAGGACAAGACCATATTTTTACTAGTTCAAAACAAGTGTGTGATGTCAAGTATGCACTTGTACCTACATAGAAAAACCGTTCAAATTATGAGTTTGACCTCAACCTAAGATTTTCATAGATGAAAGTGTTTAAGAAGATCATGTGTAGGTAATTAAGAATAAAATCCAACAACATATTTGTGAAGAAACTTCCCAGGAAACATGTCTCATGATCATGCTATTTTTTTCCTCGAGACGTGTCTTTTTCCTCAAGAGAGCGCAAACTTCCATGAGAGGAATTTGTACACAAGTGAAAAATACATATCACTCATTAAGGCTAGTGATCAGTAACATGAAATGTTTTATTAGTCGATTTCAAATAGAAATGTTTAACTAGTTAGACAATCTGACCAAAAGAAACATTGTGTAAGGTAATTCCCTCTAAGAAGAGCATGTTCGTAGAGATATTATAACATGAAACGTCACTGAAGAACGCATCAAGGTTTTCATGGGACACTCAATCAAAAAATAACGCTTTTGAAAACATTGGGAACCATACATGTTTAGATGTACAACCTCGAATCATGAGTCTTACAATTTCCTATCACAAAAATCCCAGTAGAGAGGTGCAGTTGACTTAGCTTGAATGTATTTTTATTGAGTGGAAGGTCCTCTTTGGGAAACAAATGACTATGTCTATAACGATCACTGGGTCTTCCCTAAAGTGGTGTGTTTGAGAGCTATTTGGTTGATCAATATCCATGATATTAGATCTCATTTGAGGTGGATCAAGGTAAGAATGATATTTGATGCTCATCTATAATGAATTCAATGATTGTATTGTATAAACACCATCCTGAGAAAGGATCTGAACAATTGATGTAATTCCCTTAGCTTGGTTTCCATATTTTCCTATCTGTAAATTATTCCTCAAAGGTATTCTTTCATTGTCTTAGGATAACTAGCTATATGACTCTCAATGTCGGGGTAAATGTTGCTAAAAAAAGTGAATCTTGCAGTTTCACTTCTCAAATAATTCTTGCACATGGTTTCCTCATGAATATGGAATAAAACCTAAGGTTGAGCCAAGATTTTAGTCAAATGATGAAAAAAGAAGCCCATTAAATCGAAAGGAAAAAAATTGTACAAAAAGAAACTTAAACTAAATCAAGTCATCATGAGCTACAAACTATACTAACGATAGTTGGTGGACTTTATGGAATCAATCAAAACAAATACAAATCTATGATATTCAAATGAAAACAAAATAAAACTTCAAATCTCTACAAGAAGAAAGGATGTAAAATAAATATGCTAATCCTATTTCTAACCTATACTATTCTGGCCGAAAAAGGCTAGGTATAAGTGTAGTGCCAGTGAATCCAATCAAGTAAATCCAAACCTGCAACTACATGTTCATTGAAGGCCAACTACATAGAATGAAGCAATGAGGGATGAGAGACAGGAAGAATTGATTCAATAAAATCCCCACCCAACAAGTTGAATTTCGTGGTGTTATGATTCAAGGTACAATTAGATATGTAAGATTCATACAACCAAGACTCAAATCCATCATAGAATTTACAATGATCATCATAACACCATTGGAATGGATTAGAAGGTGAGTGACATACCTGGCGAGACTCATAAATGAGATATGTGTGTGATTTACCTTGTGATAGAGCCTCAGTGTGGGTAGCAGCATTAATTCCATGGATTGAAGCGAGACAATGAGAACTTGACATAATCATTGGTTGAAACTAGAGTGCCTCATTATCCATACAAATCTCCCTAGGTCCACATTTCACATATCTTGCATGTTGAGATGAGAGATGATAGCTTATTTTTGGATGGAAACATTGAGCGAAAGATAACTCCAAAGCCTCTCCTATGAAATCAATGAAATCATGCAAGGAGTGTTTGAGCATTGAAATAACATCCGAGGATGATTGATGTATCTTTTCCTAGGGAGTGACATGTAATTCTATAGAAAATTGATATTACATAGGTTCTTGGATTAGTTCAATGTTTCATATGCTTTGTGTGGTGATGGCATGTACATTATACATAATCTCTTCATGGAGATCGAGGAAATCGTTATGTTATGCACACTTTGTATTTTTTGTCGCAAACATATGTGCATCAATGTCAGAAATTTCATATTGTATAGGACTAGTCAATGATGGGTTAGTATTAACATTGAATTCTGAAACAGAGAAGTGGTCATTGAAAATGTGGTTATCAAGGTCAAATCGTGATTTAGCATGTTCCGAAAATCTAGATTGCAAAGGATTGATAACATTATCTATCATGGATGGACTACCATTAAGAATAAATAATTGATCGATCAGAGTTGGGCACTCTTCTTGTTTTGGGTTATCATTCAATGTTTCATCACTAAAAGAGAAATGTGAAAATTATATTGCATGATAAATAGATGGGTGCTCATGCGGGTGGCTACCATCAAACATATTTGTATAAAGTGAGTAAAGATCTTTGGATTCTGAAGATGATGGGATTTCTTCAATGAGGGATTCATCACAGACCAAATTGTATTCATGATTTTCTAAAGGAGGAATGGTAAATGGTTCACACTCAAAGGCTAAGGGGTCTAAGATTTATGATAAGGATTCCCCCATAGTTGCGTTAGAGTGTTGGCCAGAGATCATGTACCCCATATCATTTGTGGTTGGATATGAATTTGGTGAATGAAATATGGTTTGATCATCTAAATTGCACTCTTCATAAATATATAAAAGATATGAAAAAAATCAAATATTTATTAGCCTGAGGGTCCATCATTTTCAAAAAATATGCAATAAATATGCATGAATCTTTGAAAGAAATCATCCATAGATTCGTTTCTGAGCCTGTGGATTTTTGTGATTTCATTAAAGAGTTCATCATAGGCATAATATTCATGAGCAATGAAAATCATTTCCATAAATTGTTTCCATCTATGAATCGATTTCATTGGTAACATCCTAAAGCGGGATTTAATCCACCCTTCGAATGAGAGGATGAATAGTTGACATATTTCATTTTCATGAACAATCTTGAAATTTCATCGGGTGATGTCAAACTGATTGAGATATGTGAATGCAAAGACATTCCATTCACCATCGAATTTGGGTTTTGACAAGAGATTGATTGTCTTAACTAAGATTCCCTTGGTTGATATTGGAATACTCAACGGTTTATCCAATATAAAGGTATGGAGTGGATCCATGGGCTAGTTAAAGTTAAATGAAATGAATCCACATGGGAAGGATTGTCATCTAGCCCTCCTTCTAGCGCCAATTTTGTTGACAAGTATGAAATTTCCCTTTGTCAACAGTAGGAGTTACCCCCGGTAAGAAGTCTCAATTAGACCTCTCATCGTTTGGAATAGGGAACCCATCTAGATTATGGCCCAACAACCATTTCTGGATTTCTTTCACCAGTTGTGGCCCAATCCACCGATGAGAGTGACTGGTGAGTGGTTATGAAAGCAGAAGATGTAGATGAAGAATATGTAAATGCAGAAATCTAATCTACTCTAAAATTATTCTAGCCTATCCATGAGTGAATTATCGTAACCGCATGAGTTGTAATTAAACTAAGCACTACCTAAAACCCAAATCAGATAGTTGTCATGAAGGAAACAATTTAGAAACACATGTATGCACATACATGACCAGAAAATTCTAAATCAAATCTATGAATACATCAACAACTCATGTGCTCAAGGCAATATAATATAAGAGAGAGTAACAAACTGTAAGAGTAACATAGATTGCATCATAATAGTCCATAAGCAAACACGTCCTTACAACCCATGTGAACAACACACATTTCGCTTGAAATAGTTCGTAGCAAAACAATGACACATGCAATTTATTCTCTCTATCAATAGTTGGCCCTGAGGACTTCTCAATATTAATTGTTTTAGTAATAGTACATCCAAGCTCCAACGAATAGCTTATGAATTTTAGTTGACACTATATTCCCAACATAGTTCATAAATGTACAATGTTTGAGAGATAAAAATCCATTCTCTTGGATACAATTCAATGTGAGAGAGAAGTCAATGTGACCCTTGGCATTATGCCTGCCCTAGTGACCTTTCATTTCCCAGCTTTCATCTTTATCTCCTTTGCAATGATGAGAGGGAAATTCAGCAGTTACAATTTGAATTTGTCTTGTAGTGTTGGTGTGTCATCATGTATTTTGGTTGTAGTGCATCTCATCTAACGTAATGACTAACTCAGACATTGGGGAATCCAATCATTCAAGTTTGGAAGTTGAGAATTGTGGGGTTCAGATATCCTCTTTGACCAATTGAATTATATTCCCTTCCCCACTCCTCTACCACTTCTATAGATGTTGTTATTGCTTCTTTTTCATCCTTGGTTATAGATCACATCACGAGGATGATGAGTGCGACCTCCCCTTGATATTGGTACCTGGCACCATTCAACATGTGACGATGAGGGATCTTATAGGAAAAATATTAAAAATGAGCATCTACACACATCAAATTGAATCATTAGCAAATTTAAATTTCACATAAACTTCCCTAAGTACGATTTGTGGTTCCTCTACTTGCGGTTGAGGTGTTGTGTTCTCCCGGGGATATTGACAAGGTGTCAGATAATAATCCTGAAAAATGAAGAAAACAAGCTATGAATTTCTTAAATTTTATAGCTAGGAAGTCATAGATCTCAGAAATTCCTTTACAACGGTATAAAGAATGCACAAAATGGACACTCGAGTCAAATGTTATGGCCAAAATACCAACAACAACCTAGGGGCCTGGTCCCTTATCGAAGGAGTTAGTGGGGACTTCTCTGGTTCATTTTTAAAGGAACCTAAATCACCCATTCGTCATTGACTGTAGATTCCTCTGTATTTCTTTTTCTTCTATGTCGGTTGCATCTTTGATGTTTTCCATGGGAAGATATGTTGTTCCATATCAATTGTTTAAACTTGCACACTCACTTTAATTTTCGAAGGGAGATTCATCTTGACCTATGATAACTGGTTGAATGACTGGTCGATCTCATTTTATAATCCACTATCCTTAAACATTCCTTCAGGTTTATTTGTGAATTGGATTCTGCACTCTACCTTAAGCTTAAAAAACATTGATTTCTCTTCACCAATGAATGTACTTTTTTCTAAAAAGAAATCCTTTTGCAAAGTCTCCTTTTATAGGATGCTTTAAAAAAAATGCCTTTTCCTTGGGTAAATATGAAAGGGATGAGAACTCTATCCAGTGTATTTCCTAAGTCCTCTTAGCAATCTATTGGCCATCCAAATCAAAATATTTTAACTTGATTTTTCCCAATACTGAGTTCCTCGGATGTTAGATACTATGTAGGTTGTTACTGAATGATAGCTTCACTCGTTCTTTGACAGATTACTTAAATAAAAATTCCATCGATAGGCACCCTACCTAGTGCATAAAAGGACATCGGTTTTGAACACTTAAAAATAAAATCCGAACATACCTTGAAACGAAACATGTCTCCATATTTGGGTGCAGTAATTAGCTTTGGAGAAAATGCTTTACCAACTAATGGAGTTATAGGAAAGCATTTCCAGTGAGATAGTTCAGTTAACATTGTATTTATATTTATTCTATATCAGTGGAACATAATTGGGGTACCTACTGGGTGTCAGACATGGTTTTGCTTCTTCTCCATACCAAGGCTAAAATTTTCAGAGTAAGTGAATGTTCAGCCCAAAGAGACATGAGGACACAACGATAACCATATCGGAATCCCAGTACCCTAAATTTGGTTCAACACAACGTAAAATTTATAAGAGCGAGAGAATTTTTATGGCCATTTTCAGGATAGTGAATGAGGGTGAGTACTATCTGGATAGGTCGACATCACAATGATGAATCCTCTAGTGCTCATCCCCATAATAATGTTGAAATAATAAACTATTATGACATCTAAATTGTCACATTCTTGGAGTTTTCTCTCCATGAACTGAAGGATAGTTTCAAGGACAATCTCATGAACCCTTCCATTGTTTTCATATCTTCAATCGATTGCATACACTCAATGAAGAAAGAGTGGGAACAACACAATGGAATGAAGTGGAAAGCGTTAGAATCAGCATGAATGTATTGCATGACCACAATAATTGTAGGGATGTCTCATTTGGTTGGGGGCACTTGGTATGCCTTAAGAAACGTTCTAAGAATATAAAATGTCATGGAATATACCGATTTACTTATCATTATGGGAAAGGAAAACTATGTTACATTAAGTAAATCCATAAACGATCTCGTACAAACCCATTCTATAGCCAAACCATGGTCTAGTTGCATCTCGATGGCTAATCAAACGAGCTTTCCTTTCATGGGGATAAATATATGAATTATTAATTCCCAACATTAAATTATCAATCAGGGAGTCGTAGACTTAAAGGTGCAAGGACAGGAAATGCAATATTGGAGCCTAGTCTATCCTAATCTAAACTAGTGTCGAAAAACACACTCTAATACGATAAAGAAAATGAAAATTAACTCAATTGATTGGAAATAAACTAACACCTTGGGATGAAGCTCATCATAGGGAGGCCATATCTCACGAGTTAGACCCTTAATATGTCCTTTGGTGATTGAAGCTATGTAAAATTAAAGTGAAATGAACCAAAGTACAGGAAATAAAACCAAGTACGGGAAATAAAAGGGAATTAAACTACTAGAAAACCAAATTAAACAAAACTAGATAAAGAAAAATATAATCAAACAATTAGGCAATGAAATCTAAATTCAAACTCTACAAATTAATTGTCCTCAAAACAATACACCCAAGAATGGAAAGTGAAGTTATGAATCTGGGTCGTGAAGTGCAGGAAACAAAACTTGGAAATCAAACGTGGAGTGCAGGAACAAAGTACAATGCGGGAACATAATGCAGTGCAGGAACAGAGTGCAGAAAAAGAATGCAGTGCAAGAATAGAGTGCATGAATAGAGTACAGAAATAGAGTGCATTGCTGGAATGTTGAGTACGTTGGTGCAGGAATGTTGATGTATTGGTGCGGGAATTTTGAGTGCAAGAACTGAATGCAATTTGAAATAATACATGGAGTTGGAACATTATGATGAGATGTTTTAAACATAGGTGTACCAATATGAGAGTAATTTATTGAATTAAACACATCACAATAGGGAAACTAATCCACAGAAATCAAATTCCAATTATGTGAGATGAAATCAAAACAAAAACTAGAATTGAAATCTACAAACAGAAATGTAAAATACTAATCTAAAGACAAACATACACAATGCATACCAAAGGATGGAGGCCCTCCAAACTTGGTATGCACTATATAAGAGATATACAATACTAAATAATTATCTAGCCATGTACAGGAACATCAGCTCTTTTATTTCATCAAATTCAGAAAATTACAAGTCTCTTACAGTCTTGGCATTGTCATGATAACACCCTTTTCTCCATTCCAAAAGAATGACGATAATGATAATGGATCTCTCTCACAGCCATATGAGGCTTATTTTTAGATTAAATCCATGGAGGAATGGATAAAACCAAACCCCTAAACTCAGAAAACCGAATTTGATAATTTAGGCAAAAATCACAAAATCTAAGTTTTACAATGATTTGGGCAAATGTGAGTTATAGATCCACCCATATATTCCAAAATGATTCAAATTTTGACAAAGTGATAACACTTTACTCAATTGTCCACCTTCTTGACAAAACCCATATCTTATAATTTTTAGATCTTCCTTCATCTGCACAAAAATCAAGGCACAAGTTGGTACCGAAATTTTGTAGGATGTTGGTACCGGAATTTTGTAGGATGTTGGTACTGGAATTATATAGAATCTTCTTAGTACCGGATTGAGTACCGTACTATTGACTATAACATGTTTCTTAGAGACAAACACATTATTAAACCATTATTGATAAAACCATGCTAAAAACATATTTAATCATTAAAAATACAAGAAATCATTAATAATTAACACAAGGTAAAATGAATACATTTTAATGAAAATTGGTAATATAATGGTTATAAAATATGTGGTAAGTACATAACATGTCTTGTGAACGATGATTTTATATGGTATAAAATATGGCATATTTGGAGCTCAACACCTTTGTTATAGGAAACCCTAAAATCACATCTTTAATTAGCATTGCATATTTAATGATGTTGGAAGCTCTTATTCACCATCGTGGGTTTTAAAGAGGTTGCAGAAACTATCGTCATTAGCCATGTTAGAACACTTAGAATTTTGAACTTTTATTCTTTTTTGTTTGCCTCTTAGGAATAAAATTTCACCAAAAAACTTAGGAAATTTCCTTTTAATTAAATAAATCCTTGGTTGTTATATATTAATAAGGCGCTTACAATGTCGCACGTTGATGAGTTGCACTAAGTTGATCAAACGATTCTTGTGATCTTTGAAATACAAAAGACGCCTAGATTTTAAAAGAAAAACTTTAACGGTCACTTTGGAGCTTCGTGCTTCGGGAGTTTCAAGAAATATAAACAACAAAAACCCGGAATCTACGAAATCCCGAATACAGCTCCTCGTGATAATTTCTAAAATAACTTACGGATGAGTCATAGGACACATGTCGTTAAATCTTTTCTTGGGCTGGCACGTGGCACTTATTTTTAACATTTATGTTAGATGATTCACACTATTTCAAGTAACACGTGTCACACCTCCTTTCTTGACACATCACTAAGAATGATGGCATCTCTACCACGTCACTCCGGGAGATCGCCCTTCGGGCGTTTAAACAAAGATTGGGGTCACAACCACCGAAGTATCAAAGTGTCAGAGTATTGGATATCACAAAAAAGTGAAAGTGTTCCAAAGAGATAATAAAACATTTAACAACTTTAATTAATCATGATTAAGTATTAATTAATCACTCTGCAAATTCATTCTTCAGGAGATTTCTCTTCTGCTACATCTAAAACTCTCGAATGTCAAACCGCCGAAGTGTGAACCGCACTTTTAAACAAATGAACTCTCGAAGCTCCGGAGCTCCCAAGTTTTGAAGCCCTGAAATATATATAACAGTTCAAACTTTTACTCTGGGAATTCGACCTTCGGAGGATTTTTATCATCCTTCATTCAAAACCTTTGAATATTGAACCGTCAAAGTTTTAATGACATTTATGATTGGATAAAGTTAAATATTTGAGTAAATATTGTGATTTTCCAGGCAATAAATTCCAATAGATTTTTAATAATATTTCTGTCAGTAAATCAATACGAAGATTGATAGACTTTATGAATAAAACATTTCGAATCTCAAGTCATTCTACCATTTGCAATTAGAATTTTTCATTCAGTAATTAAGAGCTTACAGACTTCTCTTGTTACAGGAAGGTTAATTTCATTTCTCTGAGGATTATGGCACCACACAAAGATGCGAAGAAGCAAGATGCATCAGCAGATGATTCCAATCCAAACACAGACATTCTATCAGACACCACTTCGTGAATTACAGACTCCATCAAGTCTTGGAAGCAGGTCTATGATATCTTAGAACATGAGATTCTTATCTATTTGGATGATTCTGTTGAGGAAGAAGACGAGTCCTTCTCATCCAAGCTCAGATTGGTAGCACATTCGGAACTGCACAGGATTGTTTCACGACCTAAGATTATACCCTATAATGATATGATAAGTTGGGCTCTGGAACACGTCGACATTCAAACCAGAAGAGTTATCAGTTACCAGAAGACCTCTTTCGGCTCTCTTCGACTATAGGACCTACAAGTAATGTATAAAATTTCTTCTACACCCAAATATACTTACAATGCAACATTTCTTCTGGATTTTGAGAGAAAATAATGCACTCAATACGACAAAAATGGTCATGATATAATCAAGACCTGGTGGGGAAATCTGGCCAAGTTTAAAACTGACACTCATGGTATGTATTCCACTACGTCCTTGGATTCTCATATCTTATATATAGCCATGATGCTCTATCGTTTATTTGGGAGAAACAACCTTGTGCATTTATCAGTTGAGTGGGTGGCTATAATGAATGAAGTGACCAAAGGCTATACTTTCAACTGGGAAAAAATGTTGTCAGACAACCTGGATAAGGAGGTTGTTGAGTACTAATCATTGAAATCAAAAGGGAAACCTGCTCCTTTTTACATGTTCGCATACATCATGGATGTCATTTGCTTCATGACCCCATTTTGTCTGATGAACTGGAGTTGGACCCCAGCTAGTATTGAGCCTATACATTTCTACCACTCCAAATTATGGGAAGAAAATGATAAATATTTTTTTATGAGATATGTCACAACATAGTGGTACCTATTCATGTAGCTATCTATGGCCACTCGTCGCACAGGATTTCATAGAAGATTATGGGAAACTTAGGCACATTTGTAGACCAATCTATTAAAGAGAACTTATCTTACATTAGAGTGTTTGGTTGCTCCATTCCTCCTCATGCCCTTCCAAAAATTTTACCTGACAAGCCGGTGTGTCGAGGAGTAGCATACCAAACAGTAGCAGGAGGAATCACTAAGGAATTGAAAGAATCTCAGAAAAAGGTATGGCCAACTTTTCCTATTCAGGTTGGTATGTTTACATTATTATATTTTGGTCATAGCAAAGTCGAGGTTGCAGCCTTGGAAGATGTCAAATTAGTTGAAATTGAATTCAAAAGACATGATCCTCACAAGGTTGTAGAGAATCATTTGGCTCATTTCAACATGAAAAGATACATCCATGAAGAGTCTCCTTATGATGAGGTTTTCAGGGGAGATAGATCCTATGAAGAAGTTCAAAACAAATTTCAGACTCTGCCTCCTGACCAACAGGTTGGTTTCCTCAGCTTCCAAAAGAATAGATGGAACAACTTGCCTAATATTTTAAAAGGAGAGTCAAGGCCCATTCCATCTTCCCAGGAAGCTAAATCCACAGAATCTCAGCCAAATTTCTCCATTGAGAACAAAAATGAAGAAGTATTGAAGAGTTCAGATGGACTATTTAAAGAGATAAAAACATCACTGTTAGGTCTAAATGATCAACATATATTAGCCCAATTTGAAGCTTTCATGAAGTAGGGAAACGTTTTCCCTCCTTCAACACTAGTTACTTCTACTAACATCCCAAGCACAACAGGTCGATAAAGCTCCACCGCAATTATCTCTCCTATTCCCTCATTAACTCCTTTAGCGACCAGTTTTGGAACTCCTAATTTAGAGGTCGTTCACATAGATGAACTTACTCCTATCTTTCCTAAAGAAATTTCTCCCTCAAGTTTCTTTTTCAACAAGAAAAGGAAAGCTAGTGTAAAGAAAGAATCTCAGCAAAAATATGGAGTAGTTAATAAAAGGCAAAAAATAGTGTATGATGGAAAAGGAAAAAATGATCCTGAGTTTTCCAAAGAGGTTGCAGATGCATTAGGGGCCTTCACCACTACCAACCAATGGTCAGTGGATAATCTGACCAAGAAACTGCAACAAAAATATATCTTGGTGGAACAATTACAGAATTAAAGGCAAAGCACAGAACAGACTGCCGGGAGCATAATGAATCATGACATAGAGAAAATCAGGTTAAATTATCAGCAGCAAATCAAGCAGTTACAGGAGAAAATCGAGCTAATTTACTAGAATTCACATACTAGAAAGGCCATGATTACTCACCGGGACAGTTTGATAGAACAGTTGCAGGTGAAATTAGTCCTAATGGAGAACACAACAATAGACATCACTAATTTCAAAGCACAATCATCTGAAACCAATGAGAAGTTGGAAGTTGTCCAGCAAGATCTATATCAAAAGGTGGATATTATTCAAAAATACTATCAGGAAATAAATAATTCTCTGAAAAGTATTTATGTGAAAGAAAAGGATGGAAGTGTGGCTACATCCAAGTTTCAGGAATTCATTATATGGAGGCAGAAAGACAATATCCCTAGTCTCACCCCTTTTTCACAATATGAACAATTCAAGGGTGAAATGGCCTTGAAAGTTTGGGAGATGAACCTAGAAGAGAGCAATAAGCTTGCCATAAAGGTAAAGGATATTTTTCTGAATACCATGTCTTCTATAGAAACAAAATTGGTTGAATTTGAAGGAAATGGTATCTCAAAGGAACTGGGCAGATTGAAATAGAAATGAATAAGGAAAACTCCTGAAAAAATAAGGAAAATATTCAACATGTCATCTAACAGATGAATTGGATTTATTTGCTCAATATTAATGAGTTGTTGGTGAAGCCTGATTTACAATATCAAATTACAGCCTAGGCAGTAAAGAAGATCTAGGAGAAGCTACCACTAGTACACAATTCCTTCAAATTTAACGAGAACATTGAACTTTGTGGTGGCCTTGATGGATATGTGTACCCAATTCAATGAACAGAGGAAATCAAGTTCGCAAATGAAGGAGCATATGAAGCGCCAGCACATCAAACCATAACTCAACAATATATGTGTTTTGTTTTTCCATTTGGATTGTATTCTATATTTAGAGAAGATATTGTGGAAAGTCTAACTACTTTTAGTTGAGACAATTTGTGTATAAATAGATAGATCTTAGATCTATTCAGGGTTGCTTCTGGCCTAATGAAAAACAGAGAACTTATTGAATATTAATACAAGAGAAGACAGAGATTCTAAGTTTTGTTTCATTTGAGTTATGTGTTTTCCCTGTGTTTTCATCTCTTATTATTTTCCTTCTGTATTTCTTGAAGAGTGAATGATTACAATTTAGTAATACATCTATTGTTATCATAATATATCAAAAGTCCATTCAGTTACAACTTTTCCTCTATTCTTACTGTGAGTAAAAACTAGACCTATGATCTGTGTGAATTGTTGCATTCTTAATCTTCTTTCAAGGGTACATCTTCTATTTTTCTTCTACTGTGAATGAGGTAAGACTTATCTGTAATTGATACCTTGCTTTATTTTAACAGTTTTTTCAATCATTTCTACATCATTTGAAATTAAATTTGTGACTCAAATAACGAGATATTGCCTCTGTACTGTCTTATCATAAATTTCATTTAAAGTTGTTTATGAGAAAACTGAAGGTAGAAGAAAGCACTTATAAAAAAATTCATTTAAATCTTTGATGCCTGACGTTATTCTTCAATCCTAGAATCAATCTCGGGAACAACAAGCCAATTAGGTGAATTGGGTGATTTTTAAAGGATTCTCATGACCAGATCTCTTCATACTAGACGTTCTGGTTCACCATCTCTTTTACATTTTAGTTCATCATAGCGGCATGGGAGATCTCAAGAGTTTTGATGAGGATCATGTCAATATATTCTGCAGCAAGCATTCTAGGCAGTAGGCATAATTTCTCTTCTGAGCTTCGAGTGATTGGAATACTTGTTCTTATCTTCGTCGAATTCATCGAAAGACTTTCCATTAACCCCATGGATGAGATTCAGAGTAGTGTGTATCATGTTTGCCGATGGATTTAGAGAACTTCATTTCAAAACCTCCAATAACTTTGGCGATGTTCATCTTATTGTCTCTGATGAGCTTCAAAGAACTTGTTTTCAACTTTGTCGATGTGAAAGGTGACCCTCGAAGAACTTCTTGTCAAATTTTCCAATATGAAAGGCGAGCTTCAGATCACTTTGTTTCATCATCTCCGATATGTTTCGGAGAAGTTCATTCTAACCCTGTTGATTTATTCAACGAACTTTGTTTTAGCCTTGTTGATGGTTTTGACAAGGTTCATTATAATTTTGTTGATAAAACCAAGTTTCTCTTTTCACTATATCTTTGGTCAAGTACCTTGTGTTATTTTTAATGCTTTTTCGTTGTCTGAAAATTTCACTTCCATGTGATTAGTGTTTGAGATCCTTTCTTAAATGCTTATATAATTAAAAGGAGTTTAAATTTAAATAATTTATATTTAATTAGAATCAAAATTCTTTAAGTTTAAATTTATGATTAAACACGTTGATGTAACCTATTTTTATCTATCTCCTTTAAAAATATCAAATTTTAATAATTTTAATCAAAATAATTTAAATTTAATATATCAAGTCTTAAAAGAGTTTGTGTAAAATAAACCTTTAACCCAAAGTGGCCAAAGTAGACCTAGGCTAACACTGCTACAGGAGGATTCAAATACTCATATATTTCCCAAACAACGTTAGATCGGAGTTTCTCTTGTTGCACCATGAAGAGCACGAGGAGGCACCTCTGGCGAGATAACTACCCATGCCAAACAACATTTAATCAATGTAAATATTGATTGCAACCAGTTCAGGCGAGGAACCCTAGGCGATTCGTTTTGGCACTTTTGGGCGTCGGATTTTGATTCCATGAGTTCCGTTGGAATTGCAATGGAAAGAATCATCTGATAGGCATGTTTCTAGGAATAAACATTCATTTTGACAGACACTGAAAAATTCACTCAAGGCATTTTTTAATGAAATTTTGGGTCCTGCATTCGATGTTGCTTCAATCCAAATTGATTCTGCAAGTTCCTATGTCATATGTGATATATAGGGCCTTATTTCATCCATTGATGCTGAAGTGATGTGTCAGTAGCATGAAATTACAAATCCACCAAAATAGCCAACTGATGTTCAAAGTGCTTAGTACTATTTAGGAACTGAAAGGACCAAATTTCTTTCGAGGTTTCTTAAATCCAATGCAATACCAATCGGTGTTATGGTTAACTCATTTGAAGCTGAATGACACTTTCACAATCAATATTTCATCATAAATTCATGAAATTCAAAGCAAACAAGCTAGTATGGCATGTGTGATTAAAGTTATCAAGGACAGAACAAACTTAATTATGACTGCAATATGAAGAGGATCGGGCAAGATAGGTAAGTAGTGACTAGCTATCTAAATAGGCATGGATATATTATTCATTGGGAATGTAAGGAGATTGATTGATGATACAATAATAAGGATCTGAGATGAAGGAGGTTAAGATAGGCTTCAATATGAAGATGGGCCTTGCTGACTTGTTTAGTGTTGGTTAAAGAAAGAAGTTCATCGTCAATGTGCTCGGTGATGACGAGGGGTAAATATCCTACTGTTGGTGCATCAATGATGGGAGAGGGAAATTCATCAACAAGTAGTGCATAGGCGAGGGAGAGAATAACCTCTACGATATCTAGTGTATCAAAGAGAAAGGGAAGAGTGATGTCTATGTGTGATTCATCGGCGAAAGTGGAAGAAGTTAGCTAGTGAAATGCATGTGTGCGGCAAAGATAATCACGCGAACATTACTGATGTGTCGACATTCATCACGCAAAATTACTTGATGACAATAACGTGTTGTTGGACACACCTACCACACTTAGAGGGGGGTTGAATGAGTGTGGGGCTCTTTTTCCCAAAACTTCCCTCTTGCACAAAAACTCATCAATTAGCATTCAA
>SNQJ01S0036582.1:64081-82240 GCA_010110895.2 Picea sitchensis
TCAAGGACACTACATATTATATTACATAAATCATCAGTCAATCAATCCTTTGACATCAATCAATCACTTGACATCAATCAATCAAACCATTGGCATCAATGACAACATGATCCAACACGTGCATCAGTGAGTTTTGGTGGAAGTGTGTCAATACATCAGTTGAGTTCGAAAGAAGGTGGCCTATGTATTGGTGAATAAATCATTGGTGTGCTAATGTGTAGGTGGAAGAAAGGCTGTCTTTTTTTTTACACTACATATCGACACGGGAAGAGGGAACTCTCTGAAGTGTGAATTAGTAGGTCGAAGTGATCTGAGGAGAAACTAGAAATGGTAAAGTAAGGAGAGTGTGAGGAAAACTTGGGATAATTTGTTTACACGAGAGAGAGTGTGTGAGGGTCCTAGTAGGAAGAATTGGAGGGGGGCACAATTTCTTGTCTTAGAGAGACGATAAGACAATAAAATTGGGAGTTTGTTGTGCACATGCAACATCACACTTTTTGACATGGCATGGATGTCAACCTTTTATTTCTCTTAGTACCCATTTATCTTTGCAGACATGTCACCCTTCATGACTTGGCATGGGTGTCAAACTTTTATTTTTCTTAGTACCCCTTTATCTTTGTTAATGTATCACCCTTTATCTTATCGATATTTTATACTTTTTAGTACTCTTTTGTTGACGCTTGAATCTGTCAGGACCGAAATAGAAACCTCGTGAGGATATGAATCCTCATGCGTTTTTAAAGAGGTGGCACTCCTCTTTGGCTGAAAGGTATATCTATGATATCTTGGATTCGGAGAATGCTAAGGCACAAAACCCTAGATCTTTATTGCTTGAATTTATTTAATGAAATGGTCTTCAATAACCTGATATAATCTTTATGTGCAGAAATAAATCTCTTTACAATAAGAAAATATTGAAGGAGGGATTCAACATCATAATTTCATTGTGATCATCATCACATACACAGTCTTATAAATCATATATAAATGCATCCATGTCTTCTTCATGAGAAATAGGAGAGAATAACTTGATCATATCAAAGAATTTTAAAAGAGTATTACTATCAAGACCAAAAATGAGAATTTGATAGGTCAATCTCAAATACCTCATACTTAAGACTTAAAGCTACAAGATATAATTGAAATCAACCCCGAAGCAATTCTTTGTGGATTTTTATTCATGAAATATGTTCTTCATTACAAAAGCTTTGACATTCATGTATATGGATTTAAATACTCCATGATCATACAAGAAAAATATTTTTGAAGAATACAAGAAGAACACTCAAGAACTCATGCTTGTGCCCAATTCAAAGATTCAAGAATAAACTATGGCAATTGGTGTAGAAGAAGAGAAAGATGGAGAAGATGGAGATATATTTTATTTGATCAGAAGCTTGGTTGTATAGTCATGGTTGTACCTTCTTCTTCCTCTGATATTCTACCCTGCCCCTTTGATAATTTTGATTGTGGCACCTTTGATGAAGCCCTTCTTTTCTTTTTAAAATGAGATTTTCCAACTACTTGAGTAGTTAGGGTTTTTCCTCTCTTGAATTTCCCGTACAATTATTTTCTTGAAGTAGTATATTTAATTAAAGCCTCATTAAGCCCCCATTAATGAAATTACATCATCAATATGTGCATATTCAAAATGGGTCCCTTTCCTTTTTGAATAAAACTTTTTAAATAAACTTTTATTTTTCAAAATTCAATTAATTTCCCTTTTAAAGAGGGGGACTGTGTTTTAATGTTTTGGAAGTGATAGTCAACCTTTTATCCATATAAATCACTTCCGATGTGATTTTTTTTGTCTTATATTTCCAACGATATAAATTTTTCCCAAATCCGTCACCCGGATCTCAAGATATGAGCTCGTGAAGTTGAGTTTCCACGCATGCCCATTAAAAATGAAATTGACTAATATTTTAATTTTGGGGAAAAATATAGAAACTTTCATCCCTTGAAACCTATACTATCATATTTTTCATTGAAATATCTTTCCAACGGTATAAAGTTTGTGCGATTCCGACACCCATAGATCAATTTATGGCTTCTGCAAAATCATGACTCAGACACTGTTGATTGGATGTCTTGGGAAAATCTCGACCCTTGGATGAATTTTGTGTTTTCTCTATGAGAATTTGAATTTTTCTTCATATAATTTATCCCACATTCATGGGAGTGTTTGTTATATAATGGTATATAAAGTTAACAAGAAACATGAAGAGAGAAGAATATAGAGGTTTAAGGGCTCAACCTCCCTTAGAAAATTAACGAATAAAATAATAATTTTAGAATCCCGTCACCATCCACCTCATGCCCAGTCAGCACTGAGACATTTCTGACTCATCATGCACATTTAACCAATGAAAACCTTCCACATGTACCCAATGAAAATACGCCATGTGTCACCAATAATACGTTGTCGTGTGGCATGATTTCATAGGTTCATGATATTTCCATGTCATTTATTAATTATCTGCCACGTGTCTTCATATGATAGCTCAATAATACATCACATATATCCAATGGAGGGCTGCCATATGTCATGATTCCATACTTCCATGTGTCATGTATTTATTGGGTTCCAAATGTCCTGGAATAAGTGGTTGGTAAATAGTGTAATTTCATTGGTTGGTGGTTTAAATAATGATTTAAAATAGTGTTTAAGTATGGGGGGGAGGATCGTGAGAGGTGATAGGGTAATTGAGGGGGAGGGAAAATATGAGGGTGTCAGAAGTGATTTGGGGGGATGTAGGTAGCATGGNGTAGGCAGCAGGGATAGATGATTTATGTAAGGTGAGGTGAGAGAGGGGAAGTTTGTAGGCAGAGGAAGTGAGGGTTTTCAGGTTGGAGAAATGAGGGGGTAAGGGAAAAGGTGAGTTTGTGAATCCACTGAGGATTGAAAATAAAACTGATTGTGGAGTGTGGATAGTATGGTGGGTGTCCACACATAGAATATTTTTATGGGTTTTGAACCCGAAATTTATTAATAATATCATCGGTTTTGGGCTCGAAAAAATTAAATATATTTATGAAAAATTAGTCTTATTCCACATGAAAAAGGCGTCATTTTCCACTTAAAATTTAAACCCGGATATCGTGAGCACATAAACTCGGATTTCTGATCCAAAAAATGTGTGGAGAAGCTTATACTGAGGGATACACAATGAACTTATAATAGTTCAAAATTTTCCATCTTCCAATATCATTTTTTTTATTAATGCAAGAGCGGGAAAATATAGGTGACCAATTTTGGTCAACACCTTTGTCTTTGCTGACATGTAACCATTCTTCATGTGGCATGGGTGTCAACCTTTTATTTTTCTTATTACCCCTTTATCTTTTCTCACATATCACCCTTGATGACATGGCATAAGTGCCAACCTTCTCTTTTTCTTAGTACCCATTTACCTTTGCAGACATGACACCCTTATCGACGTCGCATGGGTGTCAAACCTTTCTTTTTCTTAGTACCTCTTTATATTTGTGACCATGTTACCCTTCTTGATGTGGCATAGGATTCAACCTTTTATTTTTATTAATATCCCTTTATCTTTGTGCACATGTTAACCTTCTTGATGTGGCATGCATTTCAATATTTTCTTTTTCTTAATACCATGTTCTCTTTACTCACGTCTCACCCTTTCTAACATGACATGTAATACCCCTAGGCCGAACCCCAAGTGTACATATAAATGTAAATGAACATATAGGCTAGTGAGCCATGATATTTTGGACCAGGGTGCTTGTGTGGTTTTTAGGATGGGGACAAGATGCTAAATTTTCAGTGAGCCATCATTGTAATATGTAATCACATGAAAATATTAATGAAAACACATCATTGTTGTATACCAACCATGTAAAATAGTATGGGGGGGTAAACTCCACTAGGTAGAGAAAGGGAACTAAGAGTTTAGGAAAAGGGGGCTAATATAGGGGGCTTAAGCCCAAAGGAATATTATATTAATATTCCTTTAATATTTCTTAAATTACAATGCATGGATATTTATTTTATGCTAAGTTATAAGGAGGGAGGACAAGTGGGGGTCAAGTGAGCCCAAGGTAGTTCCCAACATGAAAAGTGTCAAGTTGGGAACATGCATACATACAGTTTGGACTTAGTTCATTTCCATTCATTCTATGATGATTATTCCTTCACTCACGTAGTTGTGATTCGTACCTTGTTGTACTAGACTATAACCATAACTTATACATGTACCTAGTTAGCTCGGGATTTGGATTGAAGAAGTTGGTTGTCAGGACCGTAGGAATGAAGAGGTGGGTTGTCAAGCCCGTGAACATTCTCTCCAAGTGAGAGAATTGTTGGGAATCGATTTCCCAAGGTGCCAAACTGCATATACAGGCTAAAAGACTTCATTTACCGCCTATTGTTGAAGCCCGGAAGGGAAGTGTAGCAGCCGAGGGACTGTTGAGCAGAGAAGGGGCACACTTCCTGGGGTGGGAAAGGCATGTGGGGAATGAGGGATTGTATTTTGTTAGTTTTATTTGGCACCTGAGTATGAGATTGTGTTGTTCATGATACCTTATTCTAGGTTAGATTCCCTTACCTAGGTGGAGTTTGAGCCCCATCTCAAGGGTGACCATTGCTGAGATTTTGTTAGCAGTGTGTCTAAGGCTGAGAGGAGCGTGGAAGGTATGCACACAATTGGTGTTATTTTTATAAAGATAAGTATCAATTTTTTTCAAATTCTTGTGTTTTGTTTTATTTATGTAATTAATTTCATGGGTTTCTCGTGTGTGAATTGCATGTACTTTTCTATTATCATTTGGTATAAATCTGTGTAACTGCAGAGCATTTTTATTAATTAAATCAGTATCAGAGAGCAGAAATTTTAAGTGGCATGGAACAGTAGGTAACCGGGGATGCTACAATGTGGTATCAGAGCTCTAGTCTTCAACACTAGGCCTACATGGACCATTTAGCAGAACGTAGAAGTGTAATTTCAGAGTTTGTAAGCAAAGTGTTTGACGAAATGTCAGGAGGAGTTTGTTTGTGAATTGTTTTACAAAACGTTGCAATGAAATGAAAGGGAATTTCATGGGTATTTGATAGAATCGATCCTGTGCATTAGAAATCCAAAATTAAATCTCAAACTGGACAAATTCGGGCCTAGAAATTGATCAAATTTCATGTGTGTAGTCATAGCGACCTCCCAGGCATATTCCACAATTAGGAAGTTATAATCAATTTGTTTCACATCAAACCCTCAAAGGGGTTCCCAAGGATTTATAAGCTCATTCATGGATCGAATTATTCACTCTGATATTCTCCTATAATCCTTAACAAGTTCAAATAACTCTTGCAATCATGACTATGGATTGGGGTTTTCCTTTTAGCCCTTGGGAGCCAAACTTCATCTTCTAATGTGATTGTTCACCTTGTCCATGGGATTATTTCCTTTTTCACATAGTCCCCAAGATCCTCGGTGATTTTCCTTAACATTTCACCATATCTTATGTCTATAGGATAAAATCTTATGCATTATTTCCATTTCCTTCATGTGTCCTTAACCTCATGACCAAGTGCAAATCTCAAAGGTGCTTAACTCAAAATACCATCAGTGGTATGCATGTTGTTGAAAGGTAGTTTTAAGGGAGGTTTCATATGATGTGTTATGCTTCAAGCACCTACCATGTGTCCTTGGTGGGGTCCAAAAATACCACCGCGCGTGTGAGAGCCTTTGTGCTAATCCTCACGCAACTTATAGGGTGTTTGCCTTCTTATTCGTCGATCTATCCCTCGACGGACTGTTGGATCGTTTCACCCACAACTCTCCTATAATCCCAATATAGAGATGGGATTTTAACCAAATTTTGGATTGACGATCGATATTTCTCCAAGGATTTCGAACTGGATCGAACGACTCTACTTCAATTGCCTCCTGATCTAATGGTCCAAGTTCTTCATGAAAATTACGTTAATGTACACGCCAAAGAAAGGAATGGGAGCTGACAGGAAAGGCTAGAAGTAGCGAAGAGATGACACGAAATCTATGCAGGGGTGTCATATTGACTAGGATTCCATGCTAGAATCCCAATCAGTGAGATATAGTTTTTTTAATTTATCAGGAAATTAATGAAAATTAGTGGAAAGTTTCGGTATTTTACAGGTGTTGAATTTGCAGGGAAGTTTTTAGGCCCTAAATAGTGTTTTTAACAACTCAAAAATAGTGCGCCCAAGTGTAATATTTTCAACTCAAATTAAACACCTCAGTGATAGATTTCTAACGGTGTATTACATTCATCAAACAGAGTTAGGATGAGTGATTTACAACCCGAGCAATGGAGAGCGAATTTTAAGCCCAGATAGCTTTTGAAGGCCATAACTTCCTACTCTGGAATCAGATTGAGGCACAAGATAAGTATATGGAAATATATTGAACCATATAACACATTCATGAAGCTAAATTAAAATTCTAGGTACATGAAAATGCACAGGAGGAGTTAGAAGGTACATGTAACCTTCAAGACCAAAAATATTAATTAGAATAAAACTTCAACAAGTTGTAGCTAGTAGCCCTGAACCCAGAAAGAGGTAAAAATCAGCTAGAGTGTCCACAGTATGTTTTTGAAGGAACCCAATTGGGGTCCTGTCAAAATTCCAATGGAGCAGGCGCAAAAATGCATAATTACAGTTCAAGTTTGCACCTAATTGAAGTGTGAACAGAAGGAATTAGTAGGAAGTTTTCAATGGCCATAACTTTCTACTCGGGACTCAGAATTGAGAAAGGGATTAGTAATTGGAAAGGTATTGGAACAAGGAGTCCAAATATACACACATAAAATTGATCTGGGCAGTTAATTTTACATGAAAACAGAATAAATAATTCTGAGAAATTATTGGAACAAAATCGTATGTAATTTCATGTAATTGTTAAATTATTTAGCCTAGCAAATTTTGTTGGTTGCACATTTTGTAGAGTTAACATAATTTAGATCAGAAAAATATCACCACGGAGTTCAAATCATGGAATATGCACATGGGGATTACATCCATGAAGATGAGATCAGGGGGATGTATGTTAATATGGGTAATGAAGGTACAAATTCAAATGGACATGGAGAAGGTAAGGAAGAAAGAATGAACTTGGTAGAGACTATAAAAATATTGCAAGAGGATGTCCATAGTTATAAAGATGATAATGAGAGGCTTAGGAAATCCAAGGAGTGGTAGGATGGATTCAACATCAATTTAATGCAAGGCATGGATAGAATAGAGAAAAATATGGGTAAGGAGACTAAGTCGAGAAAATCAGGGAGTCACAGGTCTCATGATGAGAGGATAAGAACAAAAAGTGTTGGTAGGAATAACCATAATTCCCCAAGGAATTCAACTAGGATATCACACAGTATTTGAGGTCCATCCCTTGTCAGGAATCATAAGAAGAGGTATGTGTTGGATGAGCTATGGTGGGGAATGAACAGAATCAAGCCTCCTACAATTGATGGTGAGAACAAGAAGGATGAGGATGCAGAGACATGGCTGCTAGGGTGAGGAAGTATTTTCAATTGCACAATTACTCTTCACAAGTAGAACGAAGAATTTTCATTTATCAGCTCAATGGAAAAGCATCAATGTGATGGGAACAATTTTTGCAGGTGCAACACATTGATGAGAAGAAGGTTACTTGGAGGGAATTCAAGAGGTATTTTCAAAAGAAATACTTGACTAAGCAATACTATGACAAGAAAATGAAGGATTTATTTGAACTCAAGCTTGGGAGTATGACCATAGATGAATATGAAAGGAGGTTTTTAGATTTGTTGAAGTATGTTTCTTTCATCGAGGATGATCCAGTTAAGATTCATAGGTATTTGAGTGGGCTTCCATCATTTATCAGTGATAAGATACAGTATGATGATCCCAAGACACTAGAGGAAACTGTAAGAAGGGATAAATGAAATTATGATCAAATTAAAGGAAGAGAAACTTACCAAAAAGCTTTGGAGGATAAGAAGAAAATCAAGATGGAACAAAGGAATAAGGTAACTAAGCCACCATTCCTCATAAATAATTCTCAAGGATAGCTAACCTCTAAAGAATCCAGAATGGCCGAGACATTAGGGAAAAGACAAAGGCAGCCACATATTCAATGTTAGGGTTGTGGGGGAGATCATATGTACCTATATTTCCCTCACATAGGTGAAAAAGTGATGAATGTTCACAATGTACTACAAGCTGATACAATGCAGGAAATGGGAAGAAATGTACTCAGGATATACATAGCCTTGGACAACAAGAAAGATGAGTTTCAGTCACATATGATTGAAGTGGAAGGTAAGATCAACAACCAACCCATTTCTATTTTGATTGATTCATGATCTAATCATAGTTATCTAGATCCTAAGATGGTGGATAGATTTCATTTGCCAAGAATCAAGATTGGAACATATTGGTTGGTGCAGCTGACCACAGGAGCTAAAAGAAAATTAATTAGATTGTTAAGGCATGCCCAATGGAAATGAATGGATTGAGCAGCAGGGTAGATTTGAACAGCATACCTTTAGGTTCCTACAAATACCTAATTGGTATGGATTGGTTGAACCAACATCATGTTGTAATAGACTGTTATAAGAAGGAATTTACTTGCTTGGATGAGAAAGGGAATTTAAGGACAGTACAGGGAATTCCCAAGGTAGTAACCGTCGGATAAATTTCAACCTTGCAGCTGAAGAAGAGTTACAAGAAATGGTGTCAAATATTTGCAACACATATGGAAGAGACACCTAAAGATAAGATGCCAAATATTGAAGATTATGCAGTACTAAAAGAGTTTGAAGATGTATTCAAGAAAATACCAGGATTTCCACCCAAGAGAGATATTGACTTCTCCATCAATCTGGTGCCTGGAGAAGCTCCAGTATCTAAGACTCCTTACATGATGAGTACATTAGAGCTATAAGAATTGCAAATTCAACTAGAATAAATTATGAATAAGGGGTATATACGCCCAATTGTGTCACCTTGGGGTGCCCTAGTATTATTTGTAAAGAAAAAGGATGGAACATTGAGAATTTGCATTGACTTCAAGTAGTTGAAAAAGGTAATTGTGAAGAACAAGTACCCTTTGTCGAGGATAGATGACCTCTTTGATTAGCTGAAATATGAAAAACACATTCTCCAAGATTGATCTCAGTTCAGGCTATCATCAAGTAAGAATTAGAGAAGAAGATATCACCAAGACTGCCTTTAGAATAAGGTATGGCCATTATGAGTTCACAGTGGTACCATTTGGTTTATCAAATGTACCAGTTGTCTTCATGTGTTTAATGAATGGAATTTTCAGGGATTACTTAGATAAGTTTGTCATTGTATTCTTCGATGACATTCTTATATATTCTAAGCCTGAAGAAGATCATGAGAAACACTTGAGGATGGTATTACAGGTATTGAGGGAGCATTGGTTGCATTCCAAACTAAGAAAGTGCTCATTCTATCAGAAGCATATTCAGTATTTGGGCCATATCATTTCAGAGGAAGGGATAGCAGTGGATCCAGAAAATATAAGGGCCATTGAAGGATGGCCAACACCAAGGAATGTCTCAGAGGTAATATCATGCATGGGTCTTACGGGATACTATAGGATATTTATTGAAGGATTCTCAAAGATTGCACACATAATCACTTCCTTGCAAAAGAAAGGTGTGAAGTTTGAGTGGAAATTGGATTGTGAAAGGAGTTTCCAACACTTGAAACATTTATTAACAAGTGCTCCAATACTAAGGGTTATTGATCCAAATGAAGACGTCATTGTATGCATTGATGCATGTAAAGAAGGGCTTGGGGGAGTTCTTAGTCAGAATGGGTATGTGGTGTGCTATGAATCAAGGAAATTAAAGGAGAATGAAAGGCACTATGCTACTCATGATTTGGAATTGGAAGCTATAGTACATGCCTTGAATATGTGGAGGAATTACCTCATGGGGAAAATATTTGAGTTGATAATAGACCATAGTGGTTTGAAATATTTATTTGGACAACCAACTCTAAATGTTAGGCAAAGCAGGGGGTTAGAATTCCTTAGTGAATATGACTTTGATATAAAGCATGTCAAGGGGAAAGAGAACAAGGTAGTTGATGCACTCAACAGAAGGGTGCATGAGATGCATGATAGAACCATTAGCATGTACCAATCATATTTGAAAGAAAAACATTTAGAGGTGGTGAAATCATATTTGCAGTACATGGAAATAAAGACAAATTACAGCAAGGTATTTTGCATCAGAAAAGTGAAGAATATAAGTTGGAAAGGGTTGACATGATCATGTATAGGGGCAGAATTTATGTGCCAAATTCTCAGGAATTGAAAAACGTAATTTTAAAAGAAATGCATAATGTGCCTTATGTTGGGCACCCAGGTTAACAAAAATCTATTGCAGCTATCAAGAGCCAATATTATTGTCTAGGCATGAAGAAAGAAGTTATTGATTTTATTTCCAAGTGTTTGGAATGTCAAAAGGTCAAGGCTGATCATAGACACCCAGCTAGTTTTCTACATCCATTTCTCATTCCAGAGTGGAAATGGGAAGTTGTAACAATGGATTTCATCACCAAACTACCCAGAACAAAAAAGCAGCATGATTCTATCATGGTAGTGGTGGATAAACTCACTAAAGCTTCCCATTTTATCCCAGTAAAGCTCACTCACAAGGCAGCTAACATAGTTGATATTTATATGAGAGAAATAGCTTGATTACATGGAATACCCAAGACAATTGTGTCTGATAGAGATCCAAAATTTACATCAAATTTTTGGAAAGGATTATTCAAGGGATTTGGAACAAACCTACAATTTAGCATAGCTTATCATCCAGAGTCAGATGGGAAAACAAAAAGGGTGAATCAGGTGATAGAATACATGCTAAGAATGTATATGATGGATAAACCATCCAAATGGGAGGATTATTTGCACTTGGTATATTTTTCTTACAACAATGGGTACCAAGCATCTTTAAATATTATATTAAAGAAAGGGGGATAAGATAGGGGGATTAAGCCCAAAGGAATATTATATTAATATTCCTTTAATATTTCTTAAAGAACAATGCATGGATATTTATTTTATGCTAAGTTCTAAGGATGGGGGACAAGTGGGGAACAAGTGGGACCAAGGTAGTTCCCAACATGACAAGTTTCAAGTTGGGAACATGCATACATATAGTTTGGACTTAGTTCATTTCCATTCATTCTATGATTATCATGCCTTCACTCACGTAGTTGTGATTTGTACCCTACTATACTAGACTATAACTGGAACTTATACATGTACCTAGTTAGCTTGGGAGATGGATTGAAGAAGCGAGTTGTCAGGCCCATAGGATTGAAGAGGCAGGTTGTCATGCTTGTGAGCATTCTCTCCAGGTCAGAGAATTGTTGGGAATTGATTTCCCAAGGTGCCAAACTACATATACAGGCTCAAAGAATTCTTGTCTATCATGTTTTTGAAGCCTTGGAAGGGAAGTGTAGCAGTCAAGGGATTGTTGAGAAGAGAAGGGGCACACTACCTGGGGTGGGACACGCATGTGGAGAATGAGGAATTGTAGGTTTTTAGATTGATTTGGCACCTGAGTCCAAGATTGTGTTTTTCAAGAGACCTTAGTCCAGGTTAGATTCCTTTACCTAGGTGGAGTTTGAGCCCCAACTCGGGGGTGATCGTTACTACGAGTTCATTAGCAGCATGTCTAAGGCTTGGAGGAGCATGGAAGGTCTACACGCAGTTGGTGTTATTTTTATAAAGATAAGTATCAACTTGTCTAAAATTGGTGTGTTGTGTTTTATTTATGTAATTAATTTCATGGGTTTCTCGTGTGTGAACTGCATGTACTTTTCTATTATTATTTGGTATAAATATGTGTGAATGTAGAGAATTTTTATGAATTAAATCAGTATCAAAGAGTGGAAATTTTAAGTGGCATGGCTCAGCAGGTAGTTGGGGATGCTACATGGCATAGGTGTCAACCTTTTCTTTTTCTTAGTACTCCTTTATCTTTGTGGACAATTCACCCTTTTTGATGTGGCATGGGTGTCAACCTTTTCTTTTTCTTAGTACCCTTGTATCTTTGCAGACATGTCACCCTTCTTGAAATTGCTTGGGTTTGAAGCTTTTCTTTGTCTTAGTACCCCTTTATCTTTGCTCATGTCTCACCATTTCCGACATGGAATATGTGTCAACCTTTTATTTTTGTAAGTACCCCTTTATCTTTGCATACATGACACCCTTCTTGAGGTGGCATGGGTGTCAACCTTTTGTTTTTATCATTACCTGTTTATCTTTGGGGACATGTCACCCTTCTTGATGTGGAATGCATGTATACCTTTTCATTTTCTTAGTACCCCTTTTATCTTTTCAAACATTTCACCCTTCTTTACATGGCATGAGTGTCAACCTTTTCTTTTTCTGAGTACCCCTTTATCTTTGCTCACATCTAAACCTTGTTTAGATGGCATAGGTTTCATCCTTCTCTTTTTCTTGGTACCCCTTTATATTTGCAAAAATGTCACCCTTCTTGATGTGGCATGGGTGTCAACCTTTTATTTTTCTTAGTACCCCTTTATATTTGTGGACATGTCACCCTTATTGACATGGCATGGGTGTCAAAATTTTACTTTTCTTGGTACCCCTTTATCTCTGCGTAGGTATCACCCTTCTTGACGTGGCATGGGTGTCAACCTTTTATTTTTCTTAGTACCCCTTTATATTTGTTGAAATGTCACCCTTCTCAACATGGCATAGGTGTCAACCTTTTATTTTTCTTAGCACACCTTTATCATTGTGCACGTGTCACCCTTCTTCGCATCGTATGGGTGTCAACCTTTTATTTTTGTTAGTAATCATTTATTTTGCAAACATGTCACCCTTCTTGATGCAGGAGCATCGCCAGCACGTCAAGCGAGCCAGCGCGGAAGCGGAGGACAGCTGGACAAGCCAGCACAAATTTTGAAAACACTTTGGAACTGTTGCGCAAATCTTAAATGAGCAATTAAGATGAGGCACATTTGTATATTGTAATGGACCTTGAGTGGATAGCTCTCGTCCTTAGTAGATAGACGGCATTTAAAATAGTTAATGTCGGTAGATAGGAATTTAATTTTTTATTTGATAGCTTTAGAGCGCAAGAGGGAAACGGGATATAGACACCCTCATTGTGCATTGTAACATTATTCAGGCATAGTTGAAGCAGGAAGAGCATAGAAGGGAAGCAGAGAGCTGTGTAAAGAACACCCATGTACAAACATTTGAATTAATAGAAGGCTTTGATTCAAATTCATGGTTTGTGTTGTTCTTTGTGTATTTGATGTTGATATGCTCATGAACGTTTGCTTCCTGTTATACATTTGCTTTTATATGTTGTGTATATTATTTCATGGTTGAATTGAAGTCTGAGAGGGTGAAGGAATGAGTTTCAATTGTTTCTCTATTTGAGCCAGAGATTCCTGCAAGGAGTGCAGTTGAAGTGTCCGCACGGAGTGCATTGACAGAGGGTTCAGTTAGAGATAACTTTTTTTCTCATTCATCCCGGAAGTGCAGTTGAGCACAGGAGTCATGCAAGGAGTACGCAGGCCAGGTAAAATTCTCAGGGTTGTGAACCTGAGTGAGTATTTGAAGGATTATTGCTGCAAGTGTACGCAGAGTCGAAGACTCCAACACTCGGACGTGGTTGAAGGTTTGCCGCAAGGAGTGTGTGCAAAGTTTCTTTCTGAGGACTTGAAAGTCGTGGAAAGCTCAGGAAGGATAGGTCTTCGAATTCGTCGAAGGATTGCATAGAGAAGTTGTGGTTGAATTATTCAAGAAGGCACTGCAAGTTTGCGCGCAGGTGAACAAGTCTTCGTGGAGGAAGTACTTGATTCACTTTGCAGAATTCATCAAGAAGGAACGGATGGTCGGAATTCCCCTAGGAGAATTCGTGAATCACCGTAAGCCGTTAGATATTGGAAAGGTGCAGGGAAGATACGGCGACGTATTCCCAAAGGGTTCCAAGCCTAGGAGGTGCGGAGCCATTGATCAGGACCATAAGGGTCGTTGGATTCACACGCATATCGTGGATCGAGGTTTCATGAGTCGAATCTCCAAATTATTGCAACGGGAATTGTGATATCGCAATCCGCGATATCCCGACGAGCCCAGAATCATTTGGGACGCATGTCATAAGGCCTGACGAAGTCGGGGTTCGGCGTATCGGGAGTCTTGAGGACAGGATACTCCAGCAGTGTGGAATCGCGAAACGCGATATTTCGACGATGAAAGGATAGTGGGGCCACAGGAGTTGGTGGAAGACAGGTGGTGCACTGTATCAGAGTTCGGGGAAAGTAAAGTCCCGAAACCTTTGGAATTAGGATTCGCGATCCCGCGAAGTCCGAAATCCTGATAGAAGTGACGGGAAGTGGAAAAGTCAACTCGCACGTGTGCATCGGAGTTTTGGCGTATCGGGCATCGGGAGTTGGTAAGACGAGTGCTTGGTATCGCGAGTCCGAATTCCCGACAGGAGAACCTCCGATAGAGACTTGAAGGGTCAGCATTGACTTGCATCGGGGTTCGAAGTTTTGAGAATCCAAAACCACGCGACCACAAGACTCACGAAACTGCGAAGTCCGATTTCTCGATCGTTAGGGGATATCTTTTGGAGAACTATTGTGGGTGTGGGAAATTCCCAGTAGGGAATTAGAAGAACGGTTTCAGTTCTTCGGGCCGAAAGGAAGAGAAGATCCTGTGTGCGCGCGTGGACCTTTCGACCTGCAGGTAGTGAAGGGGTCGTGTTGCTATCAAGTGGTATCAGAGCACAGAAAGACTCTTTGCTTTCTGTAGCAGAGAAGAAGAAATGTCGCCAAGGAGAGACAGACAGTCACCCGATCCAGATGATAGGGAAGTGCAGAGGAGAAGAGGCAGGCAGGTAACCAATCCATAAATGGAGAGACAAATGCGTGATCTCTGAGCAAGACTCGAAGACATGGAGACAGCGCAAAGACGCACAGCTAGTGCAGGGGATCTCAGTGATTCCGAGAGTGAAATTGAGGCTGAACGTGAGGAAGAAGTTGCAGTCGAAGATGCATCAAATGAGCATTTGATCAAATCTATTGCCAGGATGGGTGCAAGAGCAAAGATGGACATTCCAGTTTACGAGGGAAACTTGGATGTAGAAGAGATTCTAGATTGGATTAGAGATATTGATACTTACTTCAACTACAAAGATGTCGAAGAATATAAGAAAGTCAAGCATGTTGTCACACACTTGAAGGGACACGCAATGTTATGGTGGGATGAGCTACAAGCAGATAGACGTTGCAAAGGCAAGCAGAAAATTAAAAGCTGGGACAGAATGATTGCAAAGATGAAGGCGAAATTCCTCCCGAGAGACTATCAAATTACTCTGTTCAGGAGGATGCAGAACCTGAGATAGAAGTTATGACAGTGAAGGAATACACGGAGGAATTCTATCAACTGAACATCAGGGCAGTTCATCGGGAGAGTGATGATGAGAAGGTTGCCAGGTATATGAACGGCCTGAGATACGATATCCAGGACGAGATGAGCATGGTAACCATCCGAACGGTGGAGGATGCTTATCAGATGGCTTTGAAAGCTGAGGAGAAGTTGAGCCGTAAGAAAGGTCAGAGGGGCTAAGGTAGAAGTCAGCCCAGAGGCAAGTCAGTTGCCCAGGAAAGAAACCAGAAGCCCGGGGAGGAATGGAAGAAACCTCAGGGTAAAGTTGAGAGAGGTGGGACCTCACAGCGAGGGCCATACGTTGAACAAAGAGGGCAGCATACAGAGAAGAGCGGAGGATACGCTGATAATAATATGTTTCCTCATACTAGAGGTAGAGGAAGAGGAAGAGGTGGAGTCATCACATGTTTCACATGCAGGAAGAATGGGCACAAGTCTTACGAGTGTCCAGAAAAAAGGAAGGACATTGGAGAAGCTCACATCATCGAAGCGCAGAGGCGGTATGTTGAGGCCGAAGACGCTGAAGGCGGAAGATCGCTTATGATGCGTAAAGTTCTCTTAACACCTGATAAGGAGGTGGAAAGCTCAGTCCAAAGGACCAGACTCTTTAGGACTACTTGCAAGACCAAGGACAGGGTGTGCAAGGTCATTGTAGACAGTGGTAGCACAGATAATCTCGTATCCACAGAGATGGTAGAGAAGATGAAGCTGGAGACGACTGATCATCCAAGCCCATACAGAGTTTCGTGGTTACAGAAGGGACACCAGGTAACTGTTACTAAACAATGCTTGGTTGAATTCAAGATGGGTGGATATAATGATAGGATCTTGTGTGATGTTATTCCCATGGATGTGTGTCATGTATTGTTGGGTAGACCATGGAAATATGACAGAAATGTGATTCATGATGGGCGAATGAACACATACACCCTAGAGAAGAATGGGAGGACACACATGTTGCTTCTGATAAAGGATAAGGAGGTGAAGTCGGAAGTAAGCAACATAGTACTTCTCATGAGTGGGAAGGAACTTTTTACAGAGGTTAAGAAGAAAGAAGATCCACAATTCTTTGTGGTCAGGAAACCGAGGAGTGTTCTTACTAGCACGAGAGTGGATGATTTACCAGATGAGGTTCAGGAACTGCTGGAAGAGTTCGCTGACATCATAGTGGATGAACTACCTCGTTCGTTGCCACCGATGAGGAGTGTGAGTCATCATATTGATCTCATACCATGAGCCAATTTGCCAAATAAAGCCACGTACAAATTAACGCCGCAAGAAATTGAAGAAGTTAAGAAGCAGGTCCAGGAGTTATTGGACAAAGGATTAGTCAGGGAAAGCTTGAGTCCATGTGTTGTTCCAACGGTACTCAGTCCGAAAAAAGACGGGGGTTGGAGAATGTGCACCGACTCAAGGGAGATTAATAAGATAACCATCAGGTACAGATTTCCATTGCCGAGGATGGATGATCTGATGGATTGCTTGAGCGAAGAAAAATACTTTTCAAAGATTGATTTGAAAAGCGAATATCACCAGATTCGCATGAGAGAAGGCGATGAGTGGAAGACGGCCTTCAAAACCAATGAAGGACTGTATGAATGGCTTGTTATGTCGTTTGGCTTAACGAATGCGTTGAGTACCTTTATGAGGTTAATGAATGAAGTCCTGAAATATTTCATCGGAAAATTTGTCATTGTATATCTGGATGATATACTGATTTTCAGCAAGACAAGGGCAGAACATCTGAAGCATTTAGCTACAGTGATGAAGAAGCTACAGCAGGAGAAGTTTTTGATTAACCTGAAGAAGTCCTCATTCATGAAGACAGAACTCATTTATTTGGGGTTTGTTATTTCAGCAAATGAGTTGAGGATGGATCCGGATAAGGTGGAAGTGATTAAAAATTGGCCATCACCGAGAAATATTTTTGAGGTGAGGAGTTTTCACGGATTGGCTAGTTTCTACCGAAAATTCATCAGGAATTTCAGTGGAATTAGCACAGGGATGATGGATACAGTGAAGAAGCGGCATAATTCTTTTCACTGGACAGAAGAAGCCGAGAAGAGATTCAGATTGTTGAAAGGGAAGATTACAGAACAACTAGTGTTGGTGTTGCCGGATTTCCTGAAGACATTTCAGGTGAAATGTGATGCAAGCGGTTTTGCCATAGGAGCGGTCTTGAGTCAGGAAGACAGACCGATTGCATATTTCAGCGAGAAGTTGAATGAAGAAAAATTGAAATACTCCATGTATGATAAAGAATTCTATGCTATCATACAGGCATTGAAGAAATGGAGGCATTACTTGATTCCAAAATAATTTGTTTTGTATAGTGACAATCATGCACTGCAGTTTGTGACTCAACAGGAGAAGTTGAATCAGAAACATGCCAAATGGATTGAGTATATGCAGAATTTCACTTTTGTGATTAAGCATATTTCTGGTACTGCTAACAAAGTTGTTGATGCTTTGAGCAGGAAGTGTTTGATGTTGCAGGAGTACAGAGTCAAAAAGTTAGGTTTTGCAGATCTCAGGGACATGTACGCAGATGATCAGGATTTCTGTAAGGTAGCTAGAGAGGTAGTGGGGGGGCCCAAAGGGCCCATAGTGATAATAGTGGAGGTCATTCAATGTAAGGTGGACTAGGTCCACTATATTATTAAATAAGACCCACTATGGTAGTTAGATATAA
>SNQJ01S0036583.1:10511-23021 GCA_010110895.2 Picea sitchensis
AAAAAAAAAAAAAACTAAAAAGAAATGAAAAAAATTTAAAATTTCCCTGAAAAACAATAATTAAAAAAAAAAGATTGTAAAAAAGATTAATAGATGGCCCAAAAAAAACTTTTATGTGTAAAGGCCTTTTATACAGGGCCTAAAAAAATATAAATATTTTTTAATCTCCTACTTTAATGAGTGCAATTTAGTTTATAATTTTCTTTCTACAAGGAATAAACTGGTAGATAGACAATATAACAACAACAACAACATAATAACAACATATCAACTAGTAAAATGCATAAAATATGTACCTTGACTTTCATGTTGGTTGATTTATCCCATTTCTTGTTTGTTCTTGCTCTTGCCCAAACTACCCCCAATTTGAATATTAACCTCCCAGCCAACTAGGAACAACCTCTCTAGCTCCCTAGCTTCAGGAATCCTTGCAGTTTCTTAGCCCTCGAGCCCAAAGTTCCCAGCAACAATAGTGCCCCTGTGAGAGTTCCCAAAAAAAAAATTTTGTTCTTCCAATTTCCTCCTCTCTTTTATAATTTCATCCTCCTTCCCCCAAATTTTCCCCAAAACCAAGACCCCTCTCTTTCTTATCCTCCTCTCTCAAATCCCCTTCATTAATTCCCCAACAACCTTATCCCCCCCATTAATTCCCCAACTTCCTTATCCCTCCATTAATTACTTCACCTACCTTTTAATAATAAAATAATAAAAAGACTCATTTAATTTAATAATTAAATAAAATTTAAATTAACAACTATGATAAATAATTAATCAAATTGGGTTGTTACATATACCCACCTTTCAAGAAACTTGGTCATGAAGTTAGAGTAATTTGCAATACAAGGGTAATGACACATGATTCATACATCCCCATCAAATAAACAACCTCATCAATTTAAAACATTTATACATACTAGTGTACACATGCAAGACATGCATGTGTAGCTAGCACATACAAGACTCCCACATGCACTAATGACAATAATTATCACTCCTAAAGTAATTCTTGTATGCATCCAATCCAATCAACAAGACCATTCATGATAGTAGACCATTTAAAATGTTTGTGAAATCCCTCAATTATAATAATTTAGCACAAGAAACATTCACTTAGATAATTGTAGTTCAGTTAAGAAAATATAAACATACATATATACATATTTTTCAAAACGAGGAAATCAAGAAATTCGACCATAAGGCGAAAGCCCCACACACTCTCAACTACTTCTAGTCATCCTTCCTCCCTAACCTATTTCCATCTTCCATCCCTATCCTTCCTCTGCTGGACTATCTTGGACCAAGCTTCCCCAACAGGCATCTGGCAGTCATCATCACACGTCTAGGGGAGCGTGAGTTAACACCGTCCTCCCATGAATCCAGGTTTCAGAGGATACATGGTGGGAAATGCCTCCACCCCTCCTAATAGAACTAGGGTCAACACCCTCTCATGGACCATACAGTGGCACTATGTTGTTGGGAATTTTTTCATCGTATATTTAGTTTCAGGTAGTATCGCCACCTGGAAAACTTTCACTTGTCCACATATCATAACAATGCATTTGAACCAACAAAATTTCACATACAAAGATTCATACCATACTGTTTCTCGATCTATGTTCACGACATCAACATTTTATTAGCATGATCCTTTGGCTATTTCATAGCCTATTGACCTGCAGATTAGTCTATAACACAAACCCATACATATCCATGCATTATCATCATGTAAATGCATTTAATCATAATATCAATCCGGTATCCACGTACCAACAACTTTAAATGTCAAAATTTTCAAGTTAGAAATATATTGCATAATATCCATCATAATTCAAATAACGTTAAACATTCATAGAATTGACATTCACATAGGTTCATATGTCTTAAAAGATCAAGTGTATCATTAATAGTTTCATAGTGAATAGAAAATAAATATGATTAGGCCTTAAGGAATTCTAACTTTCTAAGTCAAAAGGTGGCATTACATACACCCAACCTTCAGGAAACATATTCTCGATGTGGTAAAAAAAGTGAGGGATGATCTTGTTGTAAGGTCTTTGCATCCTCCCAAGTAGCAGATCCTGGGCTATACTTGTCCCACTGGACCTTAACTTGGTCTACTAGATGGTTCCTGAGTCGTCGGACCCTACGGTCCAATATGCGTAACGGTTTGACCGCGATGATTCTGGCGTCTGATACCTGCAATTCCTTCCAATTCAGTTTATGAGATTCGTCAACAACATAATGACTTAGAACAAATACATGAAAATAATTATAAGTTTTATGCAAGTGGGGTGGCAGTACGAGACGATAGGAAACAACTCCAATAAATTAAGGCGACAAATTTGTCCCCTTTCCAAAATGAATGATACTCTTATTAGGCTTGATATGAATGAAAACTTGATGTCCCACTTTATAACTTTGGTCAGTCTTATGTGCATCAACATACCTTTTCTATCTATTTTGTGCTTCCTTTAGTTGTTTCCTAATTTGAATCACCTATTCATCCATCTCTTGAATCAATTCTGGCCCAACTGTCACTCGGTCTTCTAACCTTTCCCAACTCAACGATGTCCTGCATGTCCTTCCATACAGAGCTTCATAGGGTGGAATTCCAATGGAGCTATGAAAATTGTTATTATAGGCGAACTCTACCAAAGGTAGGTACTTCTTCCAATGGGTTTGATAATCCATTACATACATCATAAGTATGTCTTCCATAACCTGATTTACTCTCTCAGTTTGCCCATCTGTTTCAGGATGATATGTTGTGTTTAAGTTCAACTGAGTTCCCAACGCTGACTGTAAACTTGTCAAAAACCTAGATGTGAATCGAGAGTCTCTATCTGAAATGATCTTCTTGAGTAACCCATGTAGACGGATGACCTCACTTATAAACACGTGTGCCACATCAGTGACATCATAAGTGTCTCTAACTAGAAAAAAATGAGCACTCTTGGTCAAATTATCAACTATCACAAGAATGGAATTATGTATGTGCGACGTGAGTGGCAATCCCACAACAAAATCCATAGAAATGACTTCCCACTTGGACATAGGAACATCATGTGGTTGTAGGAGACCTACGGGGTGGTGGTGGTCAGCCTTCACTTGTTGACACCCTAGGAACTTAGCGATGAAATGGACTACATCACGCTTCATGCCTACCCAGAAGAAAAACTTTTTCATGTCTACGTACATTTTCTTCACACCCGGATGTGCACAATAAAGTGCTCCATGGGCTTCCTTGAGTATGATGCTTCGAATATCCCCACCTTCGGGGATGTACATTCTTCCCTGATATCTTAACAGTCCATCTGCTTCTAGGCTATATCTTTCATACCTTGGATCTAATTGTCTCCCACTATGGAGGGTTGAAGTAACCTTTAAATACCAACTATCTACAAGAAGTTTCCCAACACACATTCCCTCAGATTAACTTTTAAGGGTACAAAGTAGAAGACACGTGGTCTCCTTCTTAAGGCGTCTGTGACCACATTCTCCTTTCTCTTGATGCACGAAATTACAAAATCGTACTCACTCTAGTGCCTCTTCCTGGAATTGAGATATCTTTGAGTGAAGAGATGCTTTAAGATTTCATGGTCTATTTTGAGCTCAAAGCTTTGTCCCACTAGATAATGCCTCCAAAGCTTCAGATCTAGCATTACAACTGCCAACTCTAAATCATGAGTAGTGTAAAGCTCCTCATGTTGCTTCAACTTTCTTGACGCATACACTATCAATCCCCCATCCTGCATTAGCACGACCCCCAATCCTTTCTTTGAGGCATCCGTGTAGATTGTGAAGTCTTTTTCCATATCTGGCACTCGTAGAATTGATGCACTGGTTAGTAACCTCTTAAGCTCAATGAATGCAATATCACATTCCTCTGTCCATTCATACCTAACCCCCTTGCGTTGCAAGGTGGTGATGGGTTTCACTATCTTAGAGAACTCTTCCACAAACCTCCGATAATAACCAGCTAGCCCCATGAAGCTTCTCACCTCATGAGCATTTTTCGGCACTGGCCATTCCATAATGGCCTTTACCTTTTATGGATCCACAAAGATTCCTTCACCAAAAATGATATGACCTAAATAGTGAATTTCTTTCTGAAAAAAAGAACACTTCGATAACTTGCCATACATTTTTTTCTCTCTAAGGCACGACACCACCACTCGCAAGTGTTCCTCATGTTCTCTTTCATTCTTGGAATAGATGAGGATATCATCCAGAAAGACCTGTACAAAGCGGTCTAAGTACTTTCAGAATAGACCATTCATGAGGCTCATGAATATTGTTGGCACATTGGTCAAACCAAAAGGTACTACAACGAACTCATAATTCCCAAACTGAGTTCGAAAGGAAGTTTTAAGAATATCTCCTTCCTTAATCCTTAACTGGTGATACCCTGATCACAAATCAATTTTTGAGAAAACTGCTGCTCCTTTCATCTGATCAAAGAGGTCATCTATATATGGCATTGGGTACCTATTTTTCACTGTAGCATGGTTTAAGTCCTTGTAATCTATACATGGTCATAAGGAACCATCCTTCTTCTTGAAAAAAATCATTGGTGCGCCCCAAGTTGAGACACTAGGCATTATTATCCCTAAGTCAAGTAGTTCCTTCAACTGCATCTGCAACTCACAAATTTCTAGCGCTTTCATCCTATATGGTGTCTTGGAAATTGGCTCTGCACCAGGTTTTATCTCAATGGTAAAATCAAGCTCCCTCTTAGGAGGTAACCCTAGCAACTCTTCTGGAAAAACATCCTTAAACTCCGACAACAATGGATATTGATCCATGGAGGATTCTTTCCCTTTATTGACTGCTTCCACTACATATAATCGACAAGCTTTCCTCATGCAATGTTTAACCTTCATGGTTGAGATAAAGCGTAGAGACAACTTCCTCCGTACACCGTGTATCTCTACTAACCTTCCTTCAACATCAACACAAAGCACCCTTTTCGCGAAACAATCTACCATATCTCGATGGGATTATAACCAGTCCATTCTAATGATTAGGTCATATGTCCCTAGAGCAGTGACGTACACCTTCAACCTAGTAATACACACTCCTAGGTCTACTAGAAAATTATCGACGCTAGGTCCTACCCCTTGTTTTTCTCTCGAAGCCATATCAACTTATTTAAATTCATCGTGCCCATAGGCTGCCAACCCACACTTTTCTAATGAACAAGGTGAAATGAAACTATATGTAGCACCAGAATCAAATAAAATTTTAACATTGACATGATTTAGTGTACCTGACAACTCCACCATAGTGAATTGATGTTCTTCCTGGTGGTTATTAACTGCTGCATAAATCTGGTGGCTACTACTTGCTCTTCCCATCGGGGCCTTTCCTTCTCTATGCACAAAGCTTGCTTGTGACTCTGGACAATCACGTTGGTAATGAGGTCCTCCACACCCCAACAAGTAACACGAGATGGAACCTGCACACTGCCCTGTGACGGTCTCTGAAATGAATTCCTTCCCCTGGAACCTCTGCCCCTACTTTCTCCTCCTTGAGAAGGTCGTGGACCTACCTTCGTCATTGGCGATGAGTGGGTTGTTTCACTCGCTTCTATTGAAATACCCGGTGTAACTGCTCTAGGAGCGACTATATTTCCATAAGGAGGTGGCCTAGAGCTTCTCCCCTGGAGAAAGTCCTAGGGTCCTTCCCCATGAATCCAAGATGCTATGGAATGGTTGACCTCATACCTTCGTTTAAGCTCATATGCTCCTCCGTGTAACAAACATTTTCGACTGCTTCAGCTACTAACGATGGTTTCCAAATTCGTACCATAGCCCTTATCTGAGGGTTCAACCCGTACACAAAATGTTCGGCCTGTCATTGATCGATATCCATTTATGAAACATATTTTACTAACTCCATGAACCTGTTGTCGTACTCTTCCATGGTCCTGTTTCCCTGAGCTAGAGCATGAAATGCTCCTACCTATTGTTCCTCGTAGTACGTAGGAAAATATTTCCTCCGGAACCTTTCCTAAAAAAATTCCCATGAGACGGTGTCTGGGGTAAGGTGCAGCTGCCTCTCCAGATTACCCCACCAGTTCAAGGCACTATCCCTCAACTGAAATATTGCTATCTTCTCCTTTGATGTGGAAGCATAGTCTCTTAAGGAGAAACATCGTGTCATTCCTTCCAACCATGCCTCTGCACGTTCACTTGCACGACCCCCAACAAACTCTGGGAGTTTGATCTTCTGTAGTTCTCTGGTGATGTTCCCTGGTGGAGGCCCTCCCTCTGAGTCCCTCGATGCTTCAGGGTTACCCACTCCATATGGTGGGGGTTCCACTTCGACATCTTCTGACTGATGTCCCTTTAATGTCTCATTAATAGCCTCTAAAGAGCCCAAAATGAGAGCTAATCCAGGAGATGGTGGTGGCAGTGNGTCCCTCGATGCTTCAGGGTTACCCACTCCATATGGTGGGGGTTCCACTTCGACATCTTCTGACTGATGTCCCTTTAATGTCTCATTAATAGCCTCTAAAGAGCCCAAAATGAGAGCTAATCCAGGAGATGGTGGTGGCAGTGCCGGATTTGGTGGTCCTTGCGATGATGCCCCTCAACCTCGATTTCCCCGAGTCCTAACCATATTGAATAATTGAATCTGCATCAAACCAAAGACTTATCAGGGAAGATTTTAAGGCATTCCACATTCACTCAAACTTATACTTGCAAACATAGGGTTATGCGTACGTTTGTTTTTTTACTTGTCTGTAAACATACATTACTCTCTTTAGGGTAAGTGGCTAAAGGCCGGGGTTGAAAGCCTCTAAGCTTGGTATCTTGTTCGGGTAAGTTGTTAAGCCTCTTTCCTATCTAGCTATGCCAGCCCTATAACACACTCGCTAATGTGCATCAAATCCCCTTTACTATGATTAACTCACTTATTATACCTTAACTATTCACCATAACATGCTTATACAATTGTAATAATTACACTGATTATTCACTATAACTCACATATACTCGTACTAATACTATCAATCTTAAGTTTATATATATATATATATAATTATAGATATTCATATAATATAAGATAAATTGCACTATTATACATTATGTTTATCCTCCTTAGGTCTATACATCACTAGGTCAGGGCTATCTGAATAAGCATCCATAGTTAGTTAAATTTTATTTTATTTCCATAGTACTCTAATGTCGTGTTTGCCTTGTAAATTGAGCTAGTGTCACATTATGACCCTTTGGTGCATGTACCTCCCATTTATGACATGATTAAGTTTCAACTTGGTTTTCTCTATGAATCTTAGCTTGGCATAGATTCAACAAAGGTAATGGTTGGTCTCACGGGTGTGATGGTATAGTCCTTAATATGCAAAAAATAAAAAGAATAAAACAAATAATAATATAAAAACCTTTTATTTAATGTAAAAAAAAATATTTAAAAACTAAAATTTATACCTCATAACATAAGAGAAGCCCCATTTTAACCTTCCTTCATTTGTTTATATAAATACATACAATTTTTTTTTTTAACAATATATAAAACCATAATAAATAAATAAAAATTTAAATAATAACTATATACAATTAAACTTATAAAAAATAAATTAAATTAAAAATGAAATAAAATAACAAACAATTAAATGGAAATATAATACGCTAACTTATAGTAAATAAAATATATAAAAAAATGTGAAATTATACGAGATCAACACGGGGCCTTGCATGGCCCATGTGCCCTTCCTCATGGTCTCCATCTCTAACCCTAGTGAGCCCAACAAACTCTTCTTTGTTCCATTCCTTCCCATTTTCTTTTAGTGTTTTTTCTCCTCTGCAAGGCCCTTGGCTACATAGTTTGCCGCCAATAGGGATTTGCCCTGGCTACTAGGCCGGCCTGCCCTTCAGTGCCTTCTCTCCTCTGCAATGACGAGTGGCAAGGGTTACCCTCCTTTTGTTAATGTCATCTCTACTTTCTTGCGGGCTTAAGAAAGCTCTTGGCATCAGACACATAGTCCAAGGAGACTCAGCTTGCATGCTTGTGCGTGAGCTTTCTCACCCTGGGCATTCTCCTTGGTGCTTAGTCTTAGACTGGGTGCTAGCTTGGACATGTAGTGCACAATACACACCCTTTGTGGGATTCCTCCTCATGGTTTTGCGCTGGCGGCGAAGACAGGTAGTGCACTGCCCTTTTGTGGGCTCTCTTTCTCGTGGCTTGGGTACTTGGTCTTGTTTGCGACTTGCCACAACTTGAAGCAATAATGTGTGGCACGTTAGTATGGTGCATATTGTGGGGTCATTGGTACTGGCGCTTGTGGGAGGTCAGGGTTCGATCCTCTCGTTCAATAAGAGTAGAGGGAGCTTAAGAAATGTGCCCTATCAACTTCCGATGGTAGGATAGAGGCTTACCATGGTGGTGATGAGTGATGGAGAATTAGGGTTCGATTCCTATCGCCTCACACTTGTACACATAGTGCAAACGAAACACCCCTCGTGGGCTCTTCCCTTGGTCATGGGTTGGCTCTTGGTCGCTGGGCTTTGGTGTCGAGCCTTGGCATAGTTGGTATCTAGACTTGCTTGTGGACTTTGATATTGGGCTTTGTGCTTGGTACTAAGTGGTTGCTGACTTGTGCTATCAATACTCCATGACTTGGGAAAAAAATGGATTTGATGTGAAAGACCAGAATAACGCTTTTCAAACTGACCCATCAATTGAACTAACTAGCGACTGGTGATCTCATAAATCCTTCAAGCTGAGAGGAAGAAGTTCCAATGTTGTTTGTTATCTTATATTCTGTGACGTTAATATATTATTGAATTTAGGTAGTTTTGAGCTTGATATTTCATAGTTACATCAACAAGAATGTTAATATTCAATGACTAAGCTTTCATGCAAGTTTCAACAAACGACATTAGCCTTGAAAAGACAAATTTGTGGTTAGAACCTACACAGCTTTTCTAAGAGACTCAGGGATGGAATCCATGAGTACCTGTTAAAGTTTTTCAAAGGAGATTCAATTGCTTGTATTTGGCTATTGACAACATCACTTGGTTTTTCATCTTTTGGACTACCCTTACAGCTTAGCTTGTCAAATAATTTTCTTTTTTATTTTCCCTATTGACCCTAGCCTTTTTGTTTTCTTGTCTGAATGTTGTATTAGTTGCAGTTGTCCACTGAATTGTTCTTTTCCTTTTTGTATTCCTAATATAGCTTAGTTAGGAATTTTTGGTGCAAATTGTACAGTTATGTGGGTGGTCAAGCCCATGTTTTAGTTTTGAAACCGGGCTCTGATACCATTTGTAAAGGCCTTTTATACAGGGCCTAAAAAAAATAAAAATATATTCTAATCTCCTACTTTAATGATTGCAATTTAGTTTATAATTTTCTTTCTACAAGGAATAAATTGATAGATAGATAATATAACAACAACAACATAATAACAACATAATAAGAATAGATCAACTAGTAAAATGCATAAAATACGTACCTCGACCTGAAGGTTGGTTGATTTAGCCCTTTTCTTGTTTATTCTTTCTCTTTCCCAAATTGTCCCCAAACTGAATATTAATCTCCCAGCCAACTAGGAACAACCTCTCCAGCTCTCTAGCTCTAGGAATCCTTGCGGTTTCCTGGCCCCTGAACCCAAAGTTCCCAACAACAGCGGTGTCCCTATGAGAGTTCCCCCAAAAAACAAATTGTTCTTCCAATTTCCTCCTCTTTTTCATAATTTCATCCTCCTTCTTCTTCCCCCAAATTTTCCCCAAAACCAAGACCCCTCTCCAAGTCCTCTCCCCTCTTTCTTATCCTCCTCTCTAAAATCCCCCTAATTAATTCTCTAACAACCTTATCCCTACCATTAATTCCCCAACTGCCTTATCCCCCATTAATTACTTCACCTACCTTTTAATAATTAAATAATAAAAAGACTCATTTAATTTAATAATTAAATAAAATTTAAATTAAAAACTATGGTAAATAATTAATCAATTTGGGTTGTTACATTATGGCCAATTTTTTTTTAAAAAGGTGAAAAAAACAAAAAAAAAATTCAAAACAAAATAATAAAAAAAAAACAAAAAAACTTAAAATTACAACTAAAATTCATGTAAAAAACCTAAAAAAAAAAAAATTTAGATGGAAAAAGTTCATAAAAATTAAAAATAAATAAATTAAAATCATTATATTATATATGTAATATATATATATTATACAGTTTCATATATATGCAACTATATATATTATATAGTTGCATATATATAAACTAAAGGTGTTGAAATATTGTAACTGTAAAGAGTATTCTATTTATTTATTGAGTCATATTCATTAGATCAATCCCCTTTTGTGGATTGATCACGTCGGGTATCATAATTGACCAAATCCTCTTTTGCGGATTGGTCAAACCCTAATTGTATTATGCAAATTAAGAAGTCAGCCCCCAAGCCTAATTAAAGTGGTTTTAACCACTAAGAAGACAAGTCAGCCTTGCCCAGTGAAGAGACACCTTTCCAGCACCTGCTAGTTTGTATAATTAAAGGAAGCCAGAGACTCATTATCTCACTCACTCATTCCCTCACTCAATGCACAAGTTTGGTAGTTGCAGTTAGGAGAAGAAGGAAGAGAGAGGCGCATTGCTCAGTGGAGGATATTCTCTAGTGTTTGGTTTGTTTTCTTGGCATTGTCTTGGCTATTTATATTAGGGAATTTTTTGTTGGGTTTTCTCCCCCATGAGGGTTTCCCAGGATAAATGTTGTGTATCTCGTGATTGCGTTTCTCTTAGTGATCCTACCTATGTTATTGTTATCTAGTAAATTGAAAAGAAACCTAATAATATATCAAAACTTAACATGGTATCAGAGCTAAGCTGGAGAGAACATCTTTCACCGGATAAAGAAAAATGTCACTGTTGTCGTACAAGAAAATTAGGGATTTTATTGAAGAGGAATTTCATCCTAAAAATCATCTAGAAAAGTGCGCTCTAGCCTAGGGAACTCTTTGGCACCTTCAACACACTTTTTCAGTGGATAGAACTCTTGGAAAGTGAAACCCTAGTTTTCACTTGTAACAGAAAACGAGAATACCAGAAAACCAAAAAACCAGAAGTACCAGAAAACCTGGAAACTAGAACCAGTACCAAAAGTACCAGAAAACCAGGAAACTAGAACCAGTACCAAAAGTACCAGTCCAGAATTCCGCTAGTCAAGTTTGAAGGGGTAAAATTTGGATTTTCAGAAATCTCAATGCACCATCTTACTCGCCTCAGCTTAGTGCATCTAGCCCCTCGATCAGAATTTCAAAATTTGAAGTTTAAAATATTAGGGTTTCCTCATAAAACCCTAAGTTGCAGTTGCAGTTTCAAAATCAATTGTGGTTGCAGTATCAATTGAAGTATCAGTTTCCGTACCAGTTGATGTCACCCTTGAAGTTTTTAAGAGTTGGTAATCATTACCGTTGCTACCAGATGGTGCCACTATCGGGAAATACTATCAGAGGTATGTATTCACATCTGTTTAAATTATTGAGATTTAAATAGTATTTGCAGGATAAGGGATCTCTTGCCATAGATCCAGAAGGATCTCAATATCCAACACATTCAGAGGAATAATGCAACCCAGGTTTGATTATTTTGATATGCATCTACTTGTTATGACATTATGGTTTCATGTTGAATCTATGACCAGCATACTAACCTTTGGTCAAAATTTAAGTCAAAGTATTAGATGGATTAAAGTTGAGATCATAGAGTTTATTCTCTAACCCAACTTTATGTCAAGATAACATATTGTCTTAGTACAGAATACAGGTTGAAGAAAGAACTTGTCATCTTGAGTGAAGGAGACTTGGAAGAAAAGAAACACACTCATTCTTGAGGACAAGACTCCAGGTTCCAATTTTGATTAATTAAGTTGATAAGATTCAAAGTTGCACATGACAAAGTTGATAACTACCCCATTACAAGTGAGCAATATAGTTGAGGTAGCAGTCTTTGAAAAGTATTATGCTTGGTAGCATGCGAGCATATTGAGATAAATTCTTAATGTAATCATTTACCAGATACAACTAACATCTCCTCTAGGAGAAACTTCTTGTGTTGGTTCTAGGTTACCATGGATGAATGTTTTATCACAACATTAGAAGAGTGTTGATCTCGTTTCATATTGTATTTCTTACTTTTGATCTTTGTTTCAGGAAGGTCACAAGTCATAGCTCTAAAGGAGCTATTATGATGATTATCTGTGGTATTGTTTTATTACTATTATCAAAAGAGTATTATTCTGGCATGTTGTTTTGTTGACCTTGGTTCAGGTCACAAGTGATAACCCTAAGGAAGCTATAGTGAAGGTTACAAAAGAAAACAAATTAGATGAGGCATGAAGTAGACTACCCAAGTCGTGTACATGACGATATACATCCATGCACCAAAGAAGATGAAGAAGAAGCTATTTTTGATATCCAAAGTATCTCATATGGAAATTGATTGTAAGGAGCAGAAAGCTCCAAAGATGACCAAACATTAGA
>SNQJ01S0036583.1:34055-54691 GCA_010110895.2 Picea sitchensis
TGTCAGAGTACCTGTGCATGTATATGCCAATTGTGGTCAGTAGTGGTAGCTCAGTTAGGATTTTATATCCTAGGGAATCTTATGATTCGTGGGAAGATCTCCAAGGTCCGGTTAGGATGGTCTTTCAGAGTACCACATGGTAGCTTGTTAGGATTTTATATCCTAGGGAATCTTATGATTCTTGGGAAGATCTCGAAGGTCTAGTAAGGACAGTCTGTCAGAGTACCACAGATATTGTTGTGATGCACTTGCTTCATTCTGTTGCCACATATATATGTTCATGTTCTAGCTTCGTACTGTTTATGATGTTATTCCAACTTCCTGTTGTTAATGATGTTGTTGTTCCAGCTTCGTGTTGTTGATGATGTTATTCCAGCTTCGTGTTGTTGATGTTGTTGTTACAGCTTCGTGTTATTGATGTTGATGTTACAACTTCATGTTGATGATGATGTTACTCCATCTTCGTGTTGCAAATGATGATGTTGTCCAGTTTCTATTGACGTTGATGATGAGAAAAACTTATGATGATCAATAGATATGACCGACAGTGTTCCCGATGATGATGAAGATGTCCCCTCCTCTTGATGATGTATTGAGTCCAGTCAATTGTTATTAATGTTGTCAGTGGAATACCCTTCTCATTAAGGGGGAGTGTTGAATTATTGTAACTTCGAAGAATATTTCTTATATTTGAGTCATTATTGTATAGATCAAATCCCCTTTTGTGGATTGATCAAGTAAGATCTTGTATAAAATCAAATCCCCTTTTGTGGATTGGTCAACATGTATTTTATGGTGGTATTTGTAAAGTCAACCCCTAGTAATTGTAAAGTGGTTTTAGCCACTTCTAGGAGAAATCGGCTCCACCAAGTGAAGAGTCACAACTTGTATTTATATGTGAGGATGGTGTCTCATTTGAACACACTCACCACACTAGCCCTGCAACTATGAAGAAGTGCGCAAGTCTTGGAGGAACTGCTACTGCAGCTAAGTGTGACGTCAAGGAGGGTTCTTGGTATGTGTCTTGGTATTTCTTCGTTAAGTGGTGCACTACTCTTCCTAGTGAAGGAGTAGAAGAGGATATTTTGTTCGGTCTTTGGTCTATCTATATTGAAGAAGTTTTGTTGGGTTTTCTTCCCCATGAAGGTTTCCCAGGATAATTTGTGTCTATTGTTTATGTGATTGTCTCTCTTTCATTGATCTTATTTATGTAGCTAATGTGCTAAATGATTATAATAATAAAGAAGAACCGTAACTGCTAGTTGTATAAATAAAACTTCAACACTTGTGATTGGTGTTTTCTCTCTTGTGCACATTAATGATAGGATTGGTTTTCCCCTTCCATAGCACACTCATGTGAGGGTTCAATGTCATTGTACATGTTTTTTTCACCAACAATCTTATTTCAACTACTCATTTGAAGATAGTCTAGAGTTTTGGCCGGTAAAAATTGTGTAAGTGTTGGTTTTAGGTAAAACAAGGTTTTTCAACGTTTTTGGGTCAACGCACAATATTGGTACTATGGTGTTTTGGGGAGGTTCTATATTCAGATGAATAACATTCAACATTACAAGGAGGAAGTACTATATAATTGTTTCTCTTCATGGATTTCTGTCCATATTCAAGGAGGATGTTGTGCATAGGGCCAACACTATGTTGAGATGGGTATTCATTATCTCTCACTTCTTTATTTCAACTACAGTTGACCACCTTTTCGAGTTGGTTATCCACTCACCGACTCTCACTTGTATCTCAACACCCTGTATTCTATTTCGACTATGGCCACTCTTTGTGAGGAGCTATGTATTTATAAACCCACTCTTATCTTATATTCGAGCTTCCTTCTAAGCGTTGCCCTCTCATGTGCACCTATGTTGAGTCCATGAACCCACACACATATTGTATTTGAGCATGCTTTGTCATATTCAAGCTCTTTCAAATATATGGACTCGAATCGTGTCACTCTCGCTTTAGATACAACTGATATTATTTGAGGTGGGTACTCCTATCTCCTTAGTATTACAAGATGTTTCTTCCAATACTTCTTCATATGGATAGTCCATTATTGCTCTCCTAGTGGATTGACAGTATGGAAGGGATATATCTTTCCACCTTACTTCATTGGATGAATAGGTCAATGATAGTGATTTCTAGCAATTGAGTCAATTGGTGGTTGCATTCATCATTCCTATACAGGATATCTTTTTTGAAAACTCTTCAGATGGGCAATTCAATAGTACCACTCTCTAAGTAGATAAGTAGTATGGCAAGGATATGTCTTCTCACACTCCTCCATTGTATGAGTAGGTCAGTGACAATTTTTTCTAGCAATTGAGCAGATCGGTGGCTACATTCTCCATTTCTATATGCATTGTTTCTTCCAATACTCCTTCATTACATGAGAAATTTAGTAGTACCATTCTCTACTAAGTGCACAATGTTGCAGGAAATAAGTCTTCCAACCCTCCTTGATTGAATAAACAGGTTAGTGGAAATTTTCTCCAATAGAAGAGTAGTTTGGTGGCAACATTCTTTCAACTTATTGGGTCCACTTTTGTATTGAGTTGGGTCAACACAAACCCACTCGCTTTCCCTGCAACAATGGCTTAGTTTACACTGAGTTAGGTATACCCACTCATTCTTCTTAAAATTGTACTTATGCCTCTTTTCAATGCTTACTTATTAGATGGCCAAATCAATGTCACGTGTCTCTAGATGATGAGTATTAAGTGGTGGAATTTCCTCAAGAGTTGAACAGTTCTATGATAATGGTTGGGCCTTAATATACCCATCACACATGTATTTGAGTTAGGTTATCTCATACCCACTCTATGTTTTCAACTAGGTTATATCTCTATTGCATTGGGTATGACCACTCCTATAATTTAGCATCCTTCTTGACATCCTTGTGTTATGATTAGGGGAGGGGGGTGGAGGTGTTGGAATGATGGTAATGTTCACACGTGGTCATTTATTGCTAAGTGCCTCTTTATTGTATTTTTTATATATTGACTAGGTTGGCATAGTCACCCTCTTGTGGTGTGTGCCCTTGTTTTGTAGTCCATAACACCCTCTTGAAGGGATGCTTTCCCTTTTAAAGGGACACTCACTATAAATACACAACTCGATCTCTCATTTGTATCATATCATCATATTGATTCATAATAATTTATTATTTTGCTTGCTAGCATGATTCTTTATCCTACACACACCATATCTTGTGTTTCTCTTGTTCACAKGTTCATCTTCTCCTCTTTATTATGTGCTTATGGTTCATGTCGATTTATGGTTTGTTGGTGGTTCCATATGTTTAATATGTTKAACAAATGAGGAGTGTATGTGTATTTATACAYGTCCTTCTAGGGTTGCAGCACTAGCCGCAAGAAGGTATCTAGAATGACCTAATTATAAATGATAAAGTGGGCAATTTACCCATATTTAGGCTCATTAAAGCCCTAAATGCACTAGGTAGTGGGTYGRAACGTCRCCTTAAGTGAAGATTACCCATACTCTCAACATGGAGGAATGTCATTACTAATCAATTCCACATAATTATGCAATAAAACTAAAGATGTGGCTATCAAGGAGGATATGATGAAGGCATAGTTACACAAATCATGGGTGTGATTAGAATCGACTGAAGAATTTGGTACAAGTGTGGCACTCATCCTGAAATTAGGAAAAAGGGATTAGGAACCCTAATCCTAATTTGTTTTACAATATATATTTAAAATTTTAATTTTATATTGAAAATTTAAAAACAAAAATGAAATGTCAAATCTCAAATGATTAATCCCAACATGGATTTTCTTGCTTGGCAGGGCTAGTAATGTAGGTGCATATCAACCTATGGATTTGTCACATGTAAAGTGTTCAACTTGTTCTAGAGTCCATACTGATAAACTTGTTTACATGGAATTAGGCTTGCAAGTTGCAGAGATTATATTTTGTAACTTTTCTCTTTAAAACGTGTTTCAACAGAATGAGGTTTGTAAGCTATAGAGATGTTGTCTAAACCTTACTTGTAACCATATCATCTTTCAGGAAGGGGTTCGTGACAAGTGAAGGAATGAGAACATAATGAAAACATGTGGTCCCATTATCGTTTTACGCCAACACTTTAATAAGATTTCTTGTTGTTTTCTGAAGTATTTATATGGTCTTTATTTGGTGTAGATGATATAATTACGATGTTGAGTTTTAATTGTAGGTCAAGTCCAATTGATTACTCTTATGCATCCATGAAGTTCTTTTCATAGTTATGATCTATATCACCTCCTTTGGGAATTAGTTATGAGATTTCTTTTAATAAACTAGGCATATTTTTCAAAATACCATGTAGCTATGTAATGTAAGGGCTTTGTTGTATAGTAAAAGTTAAAACTCAGGCTGTGAATCCTTACTTTGTGCTTATGCCAAAGCCCCAACAAAATCCTCCAAGAATCAGCATGTAACTACAAGATAACCACCACTATCACCTTAGTAGAATCTCCCTCGTTTTAGAGATCAAGTGGGTCAGCCAAGGGAATCATCAACAATCTCAAGGGATCATATAGGAGGGATGTAGCCAAGTTTGGAGGACCCTCTCATTTGTTACCTAAGTCAAATGTTTATGTCCGTAAAATTGAGGCAAGAGAAGTGTTTTGGGTACCTTCTAGAATAAGAGCAGGTTGCAACATCCATAGTGATTTCCAAATTACAAGTATGCAATGCCAACCTCAAAATACAATATACAACATAAATATATAAAAAAAAAAAAAAAAAAAAAAAAAAAAAAATTATTTAAATAATAAAGTTTGTAACAACCCTGAGAAATATGGATCTCGAGAATTGCATGAAATCAAAGTAGAAACTTAGCATTTATCCAATGGTCGGGTAGCACTTGTCTGAAGTGATTTTTGAGTAAGATTAGTAGTATTAGTTGGTGTATGCGGTAAAATGAAGCAAATTATGAGGTTGTGTGATTGTTTGCAACAACGATAATAAAGTGATGAACCGGGGCTGATAAGTTTCAATAATTGGTTGTTTATGCTCCTTCAAGATTGATGTCAGATAGTTTTATAGGCGATTTGCAATTAAAGGTAAAGTTGAAGTCTATGTGCTTGAATTGCAAGTGAATGAAAACCTCTTTAGTCTTCCTTGTGTGAAATATGTCATGCTTGCTTTTAACATCCTATGTGAGGAAATTCATGGAAAAAACAACATGTAATAACATGATACATAATGGATAAGACACTTCATTTGATAATGGAGTTCTGCCACAATGGGCTACCTCTCAGGTTCATGCTCCAAAGCCTGATTGCTTTATTATTCTTGATGTAATGATGTCTCTACTTTACAATTTGTAAGGCCAAAATCCCTTTTCAGTGACGGAAACAAGAGATCAGAATGTGATAAAAAATGTATCAACTTCACAAGTTCTACTCACGAGGCATCCATGGCCTTGCATGGACATCATTCCCACATATACTCAATACATAAAAGATGAAGAATAAAATGTGACCCCCATCAACATGGAGCCATCAAAATCTTTAGATCTGTTGCTCAGATCCAAGCGTAAATATGCAGCCCATAAAAAAGATCTCGAAACCCACGAGAATCAAAAGTTCTTTGTTGGCCACTTGTCATGCAAGTGCCACAATTTCTCTGTCACACATAACTGATTGATTTGATGTGAAAGAAGATAATAAACAAATAGATAGAAGGAATAAGTTGATCTTGCTACCTTATTGCAGCCTCTCCATGCTCGCCGGACCTGTAACACACATGTTGTGCTGCAACATTTAATGACAAACAACATAATAAAAAGCATGCTTACATTGGCTTCTCAACAACTTAGCTTGTTGATGAGCTTCTGTTGCAAGAAACATACATCGTCATTGAATTCGTGTCACCGAATTACCTAAAAATGACTATCAAATGCGTCTCCATCCGAGTTGGACACTTTCGGGCCCAAGAGACACCTCTACCTAGGTTACCGTGCCACTACCTTTGCAAAAAATGACTCATTCTGGAATTAAACTGTTGAAGTTTTGCTCAGATCAAGAAACTAACATCACCATTGCATTCGTGGCGTCATTTTACCTAAAAATGATTGTCTCCGCCCTCCGATCCGAGTCAGACGCTACGGATTAAAAAGCAACCTTGCACCTTGGTTTGCATGCCAAAATCCGTACGGATTCTGTACCAGGCCGTACGAGCGTGCTCAGATGCTCCTCTCGTGAGCGCTTGCTCCGTGTGTCTTTTGTCTCGTGTGTGCTCTGCCCCGAACTCTAATCTGAAACCCCTTACTTATACAAAATGGTGGCAGTTACATCATAATTAATGCGCTTGGCACGCTGGTAGATCGGGATATTTTAAGACATTGGTTATGCGGAGGTCAGTGTTGAATCCACGGGCCTCCTTACCAATCCTGTTGTTTTAAACATAACAAAGCTGACCATGCATCTGGAGAATGGTTTGGAGGTTGGCTAAATTGGCGGTGACCATTTGATTGGCGGAGAATATGGCAGGTGTGCCATATTTGGCGGATCCGTTTTCTATTTATAGTGGACAGTTGGCGGATATCTATATCGGGCGGATCATGCCAGATATGGCGGAACTACCGCCATTTTTGGCGGACTATTTAATATATATATTTTTAAATATTTTTCCCGCGGGCCCTCATTAGCGGGCATTTCGGTGCCACATGGGCGTTACCCCCATTAGACCCTATGGCGACCTCGATTGAATAGCCCATGCATGATGAAATCATCTCATTATCTGGTACATGGCGCACCTTTTAGGTGGTGCCATTAGCGTCACTTAGGTGCCGCTGGCACTTTTTCAGCAGTCCACGTGGCACCTAAAAAAAACTAAATTCCGGTGACGCGTGGCGGTATCAATGTTGCCATGTGTAATCGGCGATCATGCTAACGTCATCTTGACATGTATCACTCATTGCTTGCACACGTATGTTATGCGGATGATGGCGATCATGCATGCGGATCTTGGCGTCAGCGATGCGAATGCTAACTCATCCCTGGCCGAGTTGGTTGACGAACTTTGACCACTTATATCTTTTGATCGTAACTTCGGTTTGACAAGTGCGTTTAGCATCGTTGGAAATCTTGTGGCGTGCTCTTAGCGATCATGTTGTTTTAATGGATTTTTAGGAAATTTGATTTTTTCCCTTTCTATGTCTATTGACATTTTGATGCGTCCTGGGTTGCTTTTGTGCATTCTGGGACACTTCTGAATCTTCTTTGATGTTCCTTAGATCCATCTGGATCACGCCTCCTAACTGAAAAGACTTTTGGTCCTCAAAAGTCATTACATTAAGTTTAATATCCATTTGACTACAATAAGAAACCCTTGAAAACTACCTCATAGGGCCTAACAATATCAACATGTACGGAAAAAAAAAAAAAAAAGGTGATATGAACAATTACCACTTTTACACAAAACCCTTCTACGGGGTCTGAATCAAAACATGTGATTTACAAAGATGGCTACTCTCGACTAACTCAAAAGGAGTTTCCCCATTTGTTCAACCATTTTGTGGAACATGTCCTCTTTATCGAGTAGTCCTTTCTGCAGTGGTTGGTCTTCTCACGGTGGCGGATTTTCGCAACCAACTTTACTTCTTGGCTGTCTCTCTAGATGTATGTCTGAATCTTCTTGTTCCTCTTTGTGTGTAGATCTGGATTTAAGGCCCAGCAAGTAGCCTCATGATGCCCATCTACGCTACAATGGTTTATAGTAACCTCATGATGCTGCATCTACTGCTACAATGATTTGTAGTAGCCTTTCTCCTTCGAGGAGGTGCATTCCCCCACAAGCTTTTACTACGTATTGGAAAGAAATCTACCATCCTTGTCCTTCTCCCGGTTGCCATAACATACACAGGGATTTTCTCTTCCAACACTGGGACACTGCATAGTTACTCAATCCACAAAAGTGCATGGTCTTTGATGCAAAAATCTTTGTCTTATATGATTAACATGCTTATAATCAAATGGCATTTTGGATTTTTGAGATTTCTTATACCTCGATTAGTTTCCTCTGGTTGGAATGGAAAGAAGAGTTGGTCTCAACTCTGTCATTGTGATGCTCGTCTCTCCCTGGAGATGTCTTGAATCCTCAATCATGAGAAGTTGTGCTCTCAACCTACACTAAATAAATTTCATCTCTTGATGGTATTGACCTTTGAGTCTTTCGGTGTATCTGGGGAATTCTTCAGAATGTCTTTGGAGCTTCCTCAACATGCTTTGGGACCTGTAATCATGTCATATGGAAACCAAACCACTACCGATGGGATCCACAATAGCAGCTGTGGTTCCAGGCCCTCCTCGCCATTATCCATTTTCTCATCAACTTTAAGAGTGATGCAAGAGCATGTTGTTCAAGATTTTAAAAGAATAATTAACATTAATCAAGAAAGGAACTACACATGGTTTTATTTACCTCCACCTCAAACTGGGACCCTTGAAAGTGCACTTCTTGAGATGTGTTTAGTTGTTCCTGGTGAGAAGGATCGATGGAAGATGCTTCTAGGAATCCTCCTTGGTTTATGGATGCATGTAGATCATCTTCATTTGCTTGAAAAAGTGTACATGCATTTGCACTGTCGTACTTGCACCCATAACTAGTGAAGATGTCATGGTCACAAGATGGTCTTATCACCGTCTCATTTGTAGATCCTTCCCACATATGCATCTTCATGGCACAACTTCTCTTGCAGCCTTTGGTTCTCTTCTTCTACAACATGCAATAATGTCTTCAATCAAACATTCTCTGCATGAAGCATTTGGTTGAGCTCTTAAATCTCATCGAACCGATCGATTGGTGACCTTGTCATCCCTTAACTTCAAAACTTACCAATCGATATCAATCTACGCTCTAATACCACATGATCTGAACACAGAACAATAAGTTTCCAATAATTGGTTGTCACTCCTTCAAAAGAGATTGATGTGGAATGGATTTACTTAGGCGATTTACAATTAAAGAGTACAAAGTTGAAGTCTATTGAATTGGAAGTGAATGAAAACCTCTTTAGTCTTCTGTATGTACAATATGTCATGCTTTCTTTTTAACATCCTATGTGCAGAATTCATGGAAAAACAACCTTAAGAACATAATACACATAATGGATGAGACACTTCACTTGATAACAGATTTCACCCTTGCAATGGGCTACCTCTCAGTGTCATGCTCCAAAGCTTGATCCTTTATTCTTCTCGATGTAATGATGTCTCTCCTTTACAAGTTGGAAGGCCAAAGTCCCTCTTCGGTTACGGCAACAAGAGATCGGAATGTGATCAAGAATGTATCAACTTCACAAGTTCTACTCATGAGGCATACATGATGATGACATGGACATCATTCCCACATACTCAATGATACATAAAAATATGAAGAATATTATGACTCCCATCAACATGGAGCCATCAAAACCCTTATATCACATTTGCTTTCGGATCGAAACATAAATATCGTACCCTTCTAAAGATCGAATACGAGAATCGAGCTGCTTAGTTGGCCACTTGTCATGCAAATTACAATTTCTGTCACATATGATTGATTTGATGTGAAAGAAGATAATAAACAAATGAATAGAAGGAATAATATGATCTTGTTTCCTTTATTTGACTTCTCTGATCCTTCAGACCTATAACATGCATCCTATGCTACAACATTTAATGACAAAACAACATAATAAAAAGCATGCTTACATTGGCTTCTCCAACGCAGCTTTGTTGATGAGGCTACTGCTTAAAAGACATCGTCATTAATTTGCATGTTCAGATTACAAAAATGACATCCAAATCGTCTCCCATCAGAAATTCGGACACTTTTCGGCCAAAGAGACACCTACACTTTTCAGTTATCGTCTCTACCTCTGCAATAAATTACTCAATCTGGAATGAAGTTGCTGAAGTTTTCGGATAGAAAATATATCCTACTATATTAGTGGCATCGTACACCTAAAAATAGCTGTCTCCAACGCCTCCAATCGAGTGAGACGCTACGGACCCAAAAAGCAACCTTGCCTCGGTTTGCATGAAAATCCCGTCTGAATTCCATTACCCGGTCGTGCGATCCATTACTACTAGGCCACCTGGTGTGGCTGAACTCTCTCTTGTGGCGCTTGCTCCATAATAATCTTTTGTCACCGTGTGTGCTCGCCCGAACTCACGGGCAGGAAGCCCTTACTTATACAAAATGGTGGCAGTTACATCATAATTAAGGCACTTGGTGCGCTAGTAGATCGGGCTATTTTAAGACTTTGGTTAAAGTGGAGTCGGGTTCGAATCCCACGAGCCTCCCTTTTTAGTGTGTGTTTGTTTTAAACATAAAACCAAACTGGCGCTAAATCTGGAGAATGGTTTGGAGGTTGGCTAAATTGGTGATGACCATTTGATTGGCAGAGAATATGGCAGGTGCACCATATTTGGCGTATCTGTTTTCTATTTATAGCGGACAGTTGGCGGGTATCTATATCTGACGGATCATGCCAGATATGGTGGAACTACCGCCATTTTTTGTGAGCTTGTTTAATTTTTTTTAAATATTTTCCACAGGCCCTCATTGGGCATTTGAGTACTGTAAATTGCCCCCATTAGGCCATGTGAAGCCGATTGGCACATGCGTGATGACGTCGTCTCCGCGTCGTCCTGGATACGTGGCACCTTTTGGGTGGTGCCGCGACGCCTCCTTGGTCCGGTAAAACCTAAAAGGCCAAATTACGGAGGCTGACGCGTGCTGGCGACCTGCAGTGGCTGCGTGTATCGGCATCATCATAACACGTGTCACTCTCTACGTAGCACCCGCGTATGTTTATGGGATCTTTGACATCATCCGCGTCACGGATATTGACACCTCGATGAAATGGGACGCTGACTCATCCTGTTGGTAGGCTAGGTTGACCAAAACTTTGGCCAGCTTATATCTTTTGGTCCGCAACTCCGTTTGGCAATTAAGTTTGCCTTGGTTGGAAAATTGGCAGCTCTTGATCATGCCATTTTTTAATGAGTTTTGGGAACTTTAAAATTTTCCCCTTCTCTTCCTGATGAGACCATTCTGGGCCTCCTAGGACACTTCTATGCATTATGGGACACTTCTAAAACTTCTTTGATGTTCCTTAGATCCATGTCTGAATCATAAAGTTAGTGGGTTTAAAGCGAAGCTAGAGTGAGAAAAGTAGTAAAGGCTTAGACAATGGGGATTTGAGAGTTGTTTGATCAATTCTTTCACAAGAGAACAAGTAAAATAGTGTTTTTTGGGCTATGGAGTCATTTACAACAGCAATATAACTTGGAGAAATAATGATAATAATGTCTTATGGATGATGAGATGAAGTTTGAGGTGCTATCTCTTTAGGGCCTCAAGCTTCAAGTCTCAAAAGGTGAAGTTTGCTATAGAAAAAACTATTTTGGGCTCTAGCAAATTCTTCTTCTTCCTGGGACTCTTGAAATATATAGCAACAAGGTTCTAGAACAAGACTCCTAAGTTCTAGCACTTTGGGAACTGAAGACCTACTCTAGACAAGATTCTCTTAACAGTTAAATAGGTCGAATGATCTAGAGAGAGAATTTTGCGAGGAGCCCCACAGACCAGCTCAGAGAATCGCTCCCCTTAGGAACATTTTTAGGGGCGTGCTCCCCTCAACAAAGCTGGCTCCACGGTTTTTGAGGGGCGTCCAGGCAGCTCCACAGGGCAACCTGAGAAAAAAAGCTCCCACAGGGCCCACGAAGGAGGGAGGAAAATGAATATTTTTGGTTTTTTTTGGGAAATGACCCATGGGAAAGGTAGCCTAGGGTTAGCTAAGACTATAAACACTCTGTTCCACTCCCATTTCTCTCATTCTATTTCTCTATTTCATCCATTTCTTTGCTAGGAGGGTTTTGACTCTTGAGGGGTTCTTGTTAGTTCTTGAGGATATTGAAGGCTACCACCATTTATGAGGGTGGAAGGGAGATTGAAGGCTACCATTTTTGATATTTTGGAAGGGAGATTGAAGGCTAACACAGTCATATTCAACCACCATCGGAGAGCTAAGAGTGGGCTCTTGGTGCCCATTTTCTGCTTTTTCTTGTTTTTTTTTTTTTAAATGCATGTGTTGTAAACTAGTTTCTTCTCCTACTCTTTCCCCTTTCTCCTCCATCATTTCAATGGCGGGTAGCAACTTATTATCAAGGGCCAAAGGTTCAACATTCATGATGTAGATATCCAGTAATAATTGACATTTTGGTTCCATTTTATTATAATGATGGTGGTGGGAGGTTCCGTAGGAAGCTAGGCTACCCATGATAGTGATGAAAGAGATAGAAGTGGACAACACATACCAAGAAGGAGGAAGAATGGAAGGGGATGGAACAATGAAAATGGCAGTGATGGTCAAGATCCCCAAAAAAACCAAAGACAGGTACACACCTCTATGGAAAAGAATGTCATAAACTTCTTGTGTAGGGAAAGGGGGTGGAGCAGGGAAATTTATATACCACCATTGTCATCTGAGAATACCACGGTTCTATGCAGGTGTGAGAAAGCATCTTTGTGATTCTATGTACTGGGATGAAGGTAGAATATAGGAATCAAATCTGTGTGAGTATCGATTCCAAAATGAACTTAAATACCAAAGGGGAAGAGGAGGTTATGAAACAAAGGCAAAGACCAAGGGGGTAGTGCCCCGAGAATCTTGATGAGAATGTTAGGTGGGTAGAAGCACATCCTCTATGCTAGTGTTACATTCGCCGTCTTCACCTAGAACACTATCCGAATTCCTTGACCAAGGTTGTAGAGATGATGTGGATGCAAGTTCGAGGTTTCTATATGCATGTGGTATACCATTCAATGTTCTTACCTCACTATATTGCAAATGGTCCAAGCCATCAATGGTGCCCTAAAAGGTTATAGGAGCCACGGGTATGACAAAGCTAGGACCATGGGTCTTGATAGGGAAAGAGCCAAAATCCAAGGTGCTCTAGGAAAATTTACCAATGAGTGGAACCTAAATGGAATATCAATTGTCTCGATGGTTGGACAAGTGAAGGCAAACCATTGATAAATATTCTTGTTGTCTCTAAGAGTGGTGCGATCTTCCTTTCGACCCATGACTACTCAGATCGCTACAAACAAGGATTAATACGGATGCCTTGCTTAAAACCATTCAAGATATTGGGCCCTACAATGTCATTTAAATCATCACTGATAATGCTGCGTCATTCAAAGCGTGAGGAGGCCGATCGTGAAGATAGGTACCCCAATATATTTTGGTTGAGGTGTTTGGTTTACACAATGAACCTTTTGATGCATGATATCATTAAAATGAAGGACCATGATTATAAGATGGATTGGTGCTTTGTACAGAAGAGGGAAGAAGATGATAAGATTATTACCAATCATAGCATGGCCCACCATTTTCATAGATCCTCCAAGTTGGAGTTACTAAAGATTACCAAAGACCAGTTGCTAGCTATTATCACCTTGACGTTTATTTGAAGGTAAGAGGGCATTAGCTATGGCCTCGAGTGATTCATGGCGGGGTCTAAAAGACAGGGCTACATCCACATATGAGAGAAGTGAATTTCAGGAGGTAGAGGATATCGTTCTTGATGACCATTTTGTATGAGTTTGGTATATATATTCTGAGTTCACCAAACCCATTTACGTTATGATTTGGATTTGAATCTGGTCGACCTACGGTGATTGGAAGTGTATGAGTAGATGGACGGCCTTTAGGCCATATCAAAGACATTGTAGAGCCAAGGATGCGATCTTGTATGATCATATCCATAAACTTGTGGTCAAAGGTGGGATAATTTGAATGTTCCACTCCATACCTTGGCATATGTCCTTACCCAAAATATTATTCTTCATCTTGGTTGGCCAACCAGCACCCAGGGAGTGGGGAAAGGAGAAAACCACACACAGATCAGAGGTGCAAAATGGATATATGCTTGCATTGGACAAGGTGTTACCTGATGAAGAGGAGTGTGCTCAAATAAGAAGCGAATTGAGCAAATACATCAGTGATTATGGAATCTTTGGTAACTTGCATACAACCAAAAATCGAGATTCATTGAGTTTTATTGAATGGTGGAACATGTATGGCTCCCACGCCAAAGAATTTGCATAAATTGGTGGTGAAGGTGCTTTCTCAGATTGTTAACACCTCTCTGCCGGAGAGGTGTTGGAGCACTTATAGCTTCATCCACAATGTAAGAGAAACAACGGAGAATGTAAACCGGTTAGAAAGCTTGGTTTATGTGCATTACAACGAGGGTTGTTGTAGCGTGTGTGATGAAGCGTGATGCTTTTTGTAAAGAGATATGACTTGGGATAACAATCAGAGGAGACTATTTACATGATGGAACCATTGTTTTAGAGAGCTTGCAAGAGGAACTTTTGAGTGATCATGATGCGATCATATTCACGGAGAACATACCCCATCCACTACAAGGATTACGGATTCATGGGTTTACCTTTATCTACAGGCATCATTGTCCGTGAGGGCCATTCGGTATTGGTCGTGTTCCACGATCATTTCCACCTATTCCTCCTCTTATTCAAAGATCAGGAGAAGAAACTAGAAGTTTCTAATGGCAAGAGGAAATCATAGAGCATAGTATTTAGTACTTGCTAGATCTCTTTTGTTTCCTGTTTAGAAGTAGTCTAAAACTTAGTACTTTGTCTTGAGTCTTGACTCTTTATTATGGCTTATTAAGCAAACAATGAGACATGAACTTATAGACTTAAAGAACATCATATGATGTTACCTTTGAAATTATTGATTGATGTTGCTAACTTATGATGCTTTAATGATTGATGTTATAACTTATGATGCTTTAATGTTGAGTCCCACATATGTTTATGATTGATGTATATGTGTACTATGTACTATATGGGATGTACTAAATGGTTGATACTTTTAATGATCATGATTCATCACTAATCAGTAGTTAAATGATCTTATCTATGTTTCATGTTTTTGCAATTGATTCAACATTATGTATATTTATATATATATATATATATATATATATATATATATATATATATATATATACATCAAAATATATATTTTTATATATTACTATACTAAAAGGCTCCGCTCCGAGATTTTGAAAATGGCTTCCAGCTCAGCTCCGCTCCCAACAATATGATATAGAGAGGAGAAGCACCTTGTATCTCCTAGTGTTTTAAGCAAGCAATCTCATAATCTCCACTATGAACAAGTAAAATTTGCCATAAACATTCAATGCATAAAAAAAGTTGCAGAATTTACTCATTTTCACCAAGAATAATCAAGCACAATCCCTAGTTGCAAATTTTTCCACCAAGAACAAGCCAAAAAACATCCAAAAATAGCTCCTCCAAGCCTAACGCATGAGTAAAAGAGACCAAATATGCCAAAGAGGGAAATGAAAATTTCAGATTCAATCCCAGCATTGTGGGATAGTTATGATGAAAATGAAAATGGAAAGTATCTATTTATATGAGGCCTTTTCAGTCTTATTTGTCCACTTTAAGTCAACTTTAAAATATAAGAGGGTCAACCTCATAAGAATTTGCCCATACAATTACATAAAATCAATTTTACAGAAAATAACCTTTAAAGGGTGTGGCGTCATCCTTTTAGGGTGACATGGCTCCCAAAATGGAGCGTTGGGAGGTGGAGAGATTACAGCACTGAGCCTCAAAGGCCATCCATCATACCATGTACTTAACCATCATGTAAAACTCCTCCTCCATCAAACATAAACCCCTAAGTGATCCACATGTGCCAACCATCATGTAAAACCCTCCTCCATCAAAGCATCAAGCCCTAAGTGATGTCACTGGCTAGTAGGGTTACGTCCAAGCCTCCAAAGGCTAGCATCCAGGTGGAAAGAGGTGGGAGCTCATCTCCTAGCCATGACAAAGTGCCTCCAAAGGCAACGAGCTCCTTGAATGTGCAAATAGTGATCACAAGCCTTCCCTAGATGTGGGGTTTCTACATCCATCCTTGGGCTTCAAAGCCCTCATGAAGATCTAAACAAAGTCATCTCCTCATGAATACATGTCCATCGAGCAAGGTCCTGCAAAGACAAATAGATGCACCCTCCAAGGGTCCATAAGTCACAAGGATCATGCCAAGTAAGCCGCATCTAATAATGGAACCACCCAAACATGTGCATCAAACCCCCCTTTTCAAACTAAACAAATGCTCAAAGACCTTATACAATTTGTCAAATTTAGGTATGGGAGGGGTGTCAAGGTATCCTATTGGGTAAGTCAACCCCCAAGTCAAAGGTGTTTCCCAAGTGAAACCTATATAAGTCATGTGTGAGTATGAGGTGGAGTGGGGTAAGACTTCTGGGTATGGGGTTTCATGACATACAAGGGCTCGTATTGTCTCATATATGGGTGCCTTTATTGAGGGCTAGCCACATCCTTTTCCTCTTTTTGTTCTTTTTTAAAGCATATTTTTTCAAGTCCTTTATAGGCCATTTATTTTGCATGTGTTTCCAAGTTGAAGACAATAAGGGGCACTAAAAGGAAATGCATAGCCCACATACGCTCTACCTTGGTTTGCATGTTTTTCCAAGTTGAAGACAATAAGGGGCACTAAAAAGGAAATGCATAGCCCACAAACGCTCTACCTTGGAAAGCATCATTAATTACTTAGTTATTTATTTATTGGTCCCTCACTTTTCTTAGAGAGGCGTTTCATTGCTCTTGGGATCCTAGGGAGAGATTTTATTGCATGATGTTTTTGCTAGGGCACCTCCGAGCCTAATGGCTCCTTCCCATGAAATGAGGTACATGCCCTTCTTGGGTAAATAAGCCTGAAAACCCATAAGATGAGGAGACGAAATGGAAGAAGTATGGAAAGTGATAAGTATGATCGAGAATGGTACGATGACTCTTCAAAGAACCCCCTAGTAGCACCCCATTCCTGAGGGTGACCAACTTACTAGGACGTGATGACACCCACCAAGGTTAAATAAGGCAAAGGGTATAATTTCCAAGCAAACATTCTGTAATCAAGAAAGGATTATTTGCAAGATATTGAAATGATTCAATTATTGAAGTGACACTTACCATGAAACCGAACTTATTACCTCATGAAGCAAGACATGTTGTCCTCTAGGGCCAGGCCGGTGTAATGGATGTTGCTCTGTTGTTGGTGATGACCAATGGTGCAATTCAAGATAGGAGGGGCTCTGCTAGTCAATCTGGCTCTCGGCACTCCATGTTTGCTACCTATGGGCCTCGAGACATGATCTCCTTAGTTACCCCTAGTCTAAGGGGGTAACACTGCCATCTTGAAATTTCAAGTTATTTAATTGTTTCCCCTAACTTTGGAATTGAATCCTAGCTTAGGATCCAGATCCTACAACCAGAAACAGACCCCTCAAGAAAATTGTCCGAATCCTGAAGAATCAGATCCAGATCGTTGATTCCCTGATTCTTGCCAATTCAGATTCGGGTACAGGGCTAGGAAGTCCGAATCCGGCCTGTGAATGAAGGAATATGAAGGCATGAAGATTATAACATGAAGAAAGAAAAAAAGGTGAATGACAAATAAATAATATGAAAACAAAGGCAAAGAACAAAGATAGGCAACCTGCATTAAAAACATAACATGGCAATATTTGAGAAGATACTGTGCTTTAGCAGATAGAGAAACCAGGATATTTGGTAAAATACCCTTTCAGAATGTAAAGAAATCAAAACAGTATGTTATTAGCCTCAATGCATAAATAAAGTATTTGAATAATACATAACAGAAAAACAAATATTGCATATTAAGAAGTTATGCATTTCGAAAAAAATCTTTGGGTTCAACTCAAAATCAGAAAGATACATCAAGATGTCATATAACTCTGCTTCAATGAATAAATTGCGGGACTACTATATAAGTTAAAATATTCTTTCATGGTGGTTGACAAAAATTTAGGTTATGCACCAACAAGATTATACCTTTCCGAGAATGCAATGCATTTAGCTCAGGTAAAAACCTATCCTGTTTTCAGGTTATTAACATTGGAAAGACCTTTATGAGTTCCAGATGATAATGCATCAACAACACCATTAGCAGCTTCCAATATTCTCGAAGCCTCCTTTCCTCAATCAACTGGAAGCTCCTTATGAGTGAATTTGACATTGTGATCACCATTTACTACTTGCCCACTGCCTCTCAACAACCTGAAAAAATACGATCAAGAAATATATGCATGTCAAAAACACGTACACACTTTTTAATGCACTCCCATCAAAATGATACTTTAAAAATGCATAGCCAAATCTGCATTTGGTAATAGAAAACACAATAACCAGAGAGAAATACTTCAACATTAGTTATAAAAGTATCAGACGCACACCAGATCGAGGGATGGGAGTGGTTTAGGTTGGTAGATCTTTGCCTTTAATATGATTGATAACATAAGGTTCAGATTGAGAACCACATTGACTAACCCCTAATTCACAGAAATCAAGCATCAATCTACCATGGCAAGTCTAACCCACTCAGTGTGGCTGGAAAGACTTGTTGGAACTCGGGAGAATCCCAGAAATACAAATCTTCAACTGTTACACTCAAAACACTCCACAATTTGTCAATCTGGGAACACATGTTTGTGATGTTCCTTTCAACTCAACCTCATGAGGGATTTGAATGATTGAAAGGAAATTAACATCAACTTCCCAGTTAATTATATTTTCTTCAAATGAATACATGTTGCAAATAGTGTTTTGGGGAATATATTGCCAACACTTGGGAAAGAAACTTATGAGAAATATCAGAAAATATCAGCAAGAATAAACTTGGACCTGAAAAACTTGGAAATTATTGGACAAATATGCAACCCAAAAAACTCGGGATAAATCAGAGATATTTGCAACACTGAATATTATCTCACAAAACATTTATCTACTAACACACTCCAATCAAACATTCACCGTTCATTCTTGAATTAAGCAATAAATTACTCTCCGTGAAAGGTAAATTTAAGAACAGAAAACTACTGCTGGAAAAGAAAGATAACAAATATGAAACAAAAGAGAAATGAAGAACATGGATATTCTGTGCCACCATGGGGTCCATCTAACAATGAATTTAACATCTGGTGCTCCTTACTATAGAATAGAACCACTCACAGAAAAGGAGACAAAGTTACAGCAATTCAATTCTATTTTCTGCCCTCCTCTACTCCCAATATGGAAGAAGGAAAAAAAGGCACTAATCCTTTTGGTTATGAAATACGATGTGTATGCTTACATTTTTTGACGTGTGATGAAAAACAGAACATGTCATCTACAGCACACCTACACTTAGTGTGGAGGTGCAAAAATGTAAGGGAAGCACTTGCATACACGAAGAATGTAGGAAACACTTAAAACATCTCAGAATTTTACACAGAAGTACAGAAATGCATATCTAGTTGTGTTGAAGCTGATAACATGAGCTGAAGGCTGAAAATCTTCATCCATGTGTGCAAATGAACTCCAAAATTGCAAAAAATATGTGAAAATTGTGCCTAATGATGTCACATGATGGGGCATTTTTAAGCACCATCACTTCCCCCTATGCTTTAAAGCACTCACCCCACATATTATCCTCTAAAACAAAACTAAAGGGCTGTAATATCCCTGATCCGGCTAGTTTAGGAAATGATGCTAATCTGCTATGTCTGTTGTCTGATCTGATACACTGGGGAGGGTTTCTGGATGCGTTTAAGTTGTGGGTTTTAACATGCTTGGTGTTTTTCGCATGTGTGTATAGATCAATAAGTGTTTACAACATATGAATAAGCATACAGATAGTAAATAACACAATAGACTGCAAATCATATATTATGATAGTTCTGCGGATTACAATGTTGTATGCGGCTGAATAAAATAAATCTCTCGGCTAGATCAGAGACAAAAGGATCTTAGCCGGAGTACAATAAGAAAACTAAAACAATGATACCCGATAATAGAAGAAAGTTGTTGGATCAATGGATGAGCTATGGGATCTGCTGCAAGCTACGACAACTCATACAACAACTGCTCGGATCTACCTGGAAACTATCTCAAATAGTGCGCCCTAACCTCATGCACACTCTCAATAGTTGACCAACTGAAGATCGACCATCTGACGATCTGTATGGATCCCGGATGGATCCCCCTAGGGAAATGCGCCCCAACTGTTACTGGAAATTGCGCCCTAGTGATTCCTATGTTGGAATCGGCTAATAAGGGTCTCAAACTGAGCACCCTAGGCTCCTCTGAAATGGGTCAAAAGGATTTCCCTGGATCTGATTTGATGATCTCTCGGGAATCCCAAATGTGTCCTCCCCAACTGTCGCACCCTCAATGGCGTAGTAATGCACCCAAGATGATTTCTTCATCGGAATCTGATGGAAAACTAGGCAATAGATGCACCTCGCCCTCCTCTCAATTGGGTCGGAAGGGAATCCCTGGATTCTCCCTGGATGGGACAAGTCGACTCACTAAGTCTCCTCAGAAGCTGCGCCCTCACCCTAAATAAGTGTGCCCTCGCTGCTGCAACCTATGTAACTGCTGCTAAAGATCGATGGAAGATCTGTGTGATCTCCCCGGTGACTAGGGTGTGTCTCTCAACACCGAAATCAACCACTGGGTGTATTCCTCTTGGAATCCAT
>SNQJ01S0036584.1:5948-20273 GCA_010110895.2 Picea sitchensis
TTTGTTCTTTGTTTCCTATGCTCATGGTTTTAATTCTTATTACATATATTAGTTTAATTCTTTCTTATAGTTTTGTTTTTCTTTTTCTAACTTTTTCCTCTACAGTTGTCCTACTCAGCAAGACCCAACTGGGCATGCAAGCACCTCTTATTTTCTCACCAAGGTGATGAAAAGAGTGCAACAAGAAGCAACCCTACTTCCAAAAGGAGACTCATAAAGAGCCTGAACAGTCAAACAAATTCAATCATAAAGAATATCATCCAAGGAGATTTCAGAAGAAAGGACAACGAAAGGAAAGGGACTACTCATCTATACAATGCTATCATTGTGACAAGATGGGACACATTTAAAAAAAATTCCAACCAGACGAGAAGAATACAAGAGAAATCATAAGAGGCTCAATGCCCATGTAGTCAAAGATGAAGAGCCACCCGCAAAGATGATAAGAGATCAGATCAAAGACCATGTCTTGATCTCGGCCCTCTCAGGATCTGTAACACCTGGAGATGACACTTGGATCATTGACATTGGTGAATCCAAGAACATTATGGGACAAACAAACATTCTCTCTTGTATCTCAGAAAAGAAGTTTTCTCAGAAAGTGACACTTGGAGATGACTACCAATATCCCATCAAGGGAGTAGGAGAATCAAACCACAAACTGAATTCAGAGAATTCACTAAATATTAAGGACATACTATATGTACCAAGCTTGAAGAAGAACCTACTCTCCATTTTAGCTTTAGAAAATAAAGGCTTCAGAGTTTCCTTTATAGATGGAGAAGTTCTTATGTAGGCTAAAGGAGAAACCTTAAATGAAACAATCATCATTGGAAGTGAAGAAAATGGCTTGTATACACTAAACGGTCACTCAGAGGCTACTATGACCCATGCCATTGAAAACTCATGTGAACTTTGGCATAGAAGGTTATCCCACATCAACTACAAGGCACTACCATACATATGCAAAGCAGTCACAGGTTTACCAGAACTCAAAGGTGACCATAAAGGCATATGCAATGGATGTGCACAAGGGAAGAACATAAATAACCTATTTCCAAAGAGGGAAAACAAGGTAGAAGGAGTCCTAGAACTCATTCATTCAGATGTATGTGGCCCAATGCCATCATCCTCCATTAGTGGGTATGTATATTATGTATCATTCATTGATGATTAATCTTGTAAAACCTGGATATATTTGTTGAAATCTAAAGATGAAGTGTTCAGCAAGTTCAAGGAATTCAAAGCCTTGATAGAGAACCTTTCTGAAAGGAAGATTAAGATACTCAGGTAAGATAATGGAGGAGAATATACCTCAAAAGTGTTTGTGAACTTTTGCAAAGATGTTGGGATCAAGAGGGAACTCACTACTCCCTACAATCCCCAACAAAATGGTGTAGCTAAACATAAGAACAGAACCATAATGGAAACTATGAAGACTATGATCCATGATCAAGTTCTTCCTATGTGATTATGGGCAGAAGCAAGAATGGAAGCTGTATATGTGCAGAGCCGATTGTCCCATAGTGCACTTGGGCTCAAGACATCAGAAGATATGTTCACCAGAAAGAAGCTAGAGGTAATCCATCTCAAAATATTTGGTTATACAGTGTTTATTCATATACCTAAAGAAAAGAGAAACAAGTTGGACCCTTCATGAAAGAAAAGAATATTTGTGGGATACTGTGAGGTCTCCAAGGCCTTCAGAATCTATATACCAGGTCACCATCACATTGAAATCAGCAGGGATGTGACCTTTGATGAATATGCAACACTCAAGAAATATAAACAATGAAAGCTTGAAGAATTATATGAAGAGGAGTCTGTAATCCCCAGTACTACAATGAGGGAGGTTCCTAGAGCTACAAAAATAGTAAGGGAAGTCATAAATTCCCCAGATGAGGAACTTCTAGAAGACCATGATATAGTAGAAGTGCAAGAACCTCCTCATATGATGACCCTCCATAAAATAAAGCCAACATGGGCTAGAGATCTTATTCAAGATGGAGAGAAGTACGGTGTTCCCCAAGGAACTACGAGATAGGTGAAAAGACCAAATCCATTCTCTAGTTATACAGCTTTGATGTGTGATCTCATAGAAGAGGAGCCTACCTGCTTTGAAGAATCCATTCATAGGAAAGAATGGGAAGATGCCATGATAGAGGATACCAATCCATAATGAAGAATGAAGTATGGGAAATAGTTCCCAGACTGAAGAATAAATATGTGGTATCCTTCAGATGGCTCTTCAAAATAAAACATGTTGCTGATGGAAGTATTGAGAAGTATAAAGCAAGATTTGTCACACGTGGATTTTCCCATAAGGAAGGCATTGACTATGAAGAGACATTCACTCCTGTGGCGAGATACACTTCGATAAGAACCATCATAGCCCTTGCAACTAAAATGAAGTGGAAGATGCACCAGATGGACATGAAGACAACTTTCCTAAATGGCGTCATCGAAGAGGAAGTGTATATAGAGAAACCTCAAGGATTTGAGGTTGAAGACAGGAACTCTCATGTCTATAGATTGAAAAAAGCCTTATACAAATTGAAGCAAGCTCCTAGAGCTTGGTATGGCCGTATAGACAGTTTCTTGACGAGATTAGGCTTTACCAATAGTAAAGCAAACTCTAACCTCTACTTCAAGATCATGAAAAATGAGCTAGTAATATTACTGCTATATGTGGATGACTTATTCTTAACTAGAGAATAAAAGCTCATCACTGAATGTAAAAAGAGACTTTCCTCGAAATTTGAAATGAAAGACCTTGGCCTAATGCATTATTTCTTAGGTCTTGAGGTATGGCAGAGTCCTGAAAGGATATTCCTTAACCAAGGGAAGTACATGGTCGAAATCTTGAAGATATTCGACATGTTGGAATGAAAGCCCATGAGTACACCCATGGAAGTGAAGCTGAAGTTGTTGGTCGATACTTCATCAGAGTTGATTGATGCCACACTATACAGATAGATTAGTGGATCACTGAAGTACCTGAAGAACACCAGACCAAACATTTTTTACCGTGAACACCTTGAGTTAGTTTTTGGTAGAACCCAAACATGTTCACCTAGTAGCTGCAAAATATGTGATGAGGTACCTTAAAGGTACAATAGATTGTTGTCTCAACTATGTTGGAGATTATGATTTCACATTGAGTGGATATACTGTTGCAGATTGGCCAGGAAGTGTTTTTAATAGGAAAATTACTTCACGATGTTGTTTTAGTTTGGGATTAGCTATGATCTCACGGTAGAGTAGGAAGCAATGTAGTATTTCTCTCAACACAGCAGAAGCAAAATACATTGTTTCATGTTCTGCCAGTTGCGAAGCTGTATGGATTCAAAAGTTTCTGACCGACCTATTTGACTTAGAGATGAGAGCAACTCTGATTCTATGTGACAACCAGAGCTACATAAATATGACAGAGAATCATGTATTCCACGATAGGTCAAAGCACATAGAGATATGTTATCATTACATCCCTTACATGGTGAAGAGAAGAGCCTTAAAGCTCCAGTACATTAGCACATATGAATAGGTTGCTGACGTGTTGACCAAGCCACTATCTCGTATAAATTTTGAGTACTTTTGAGATAATATTGGTATAGTCCAAAAGGACCCTCCTCGAAAGGGGGAGTAGATGCTGTGATGAGACATCTCTTGCTTCTTACCTGATGGTTGTGATGTAAATCAAGATGATGTGATATGAATAGTATTGTGCTTCCAGCTGGATAGCTATGACATAAATCCATTATAGTATCCTGCTTCCGACCTGATGGTTGTGGCGTAAAGTAGGATGAGTAACTTTCTTCCGACCTGATGGCTGTGACATAAAACAAGATGATGTGTGACTAGTACTATGCTTCCAGCTGTATAACTGTGACGTAAATCAAGTCTAGTTCCTTTCTTCTGACCTGATGGTTGTGATGCAAAGGAGGATGTGTACCTTTGTTCTGACTTGATGGTTGTGACGTAAATCAAGATGATATGATGAGACTAGCACTGAGCTTCCAGCTGAATAGCTATGATGTAAATCTAGTATAGTATCCTACTTCCGACCTAATGGTTGTGACGTAAAGAAGGATGAGTATATTTCTTCCAGCTTGAATGATGTGATGTAAAGCAAGACGATGAGATGAGACTAGTACTGTTCTTCTAGCTTGATAGTTGTGACGTAAAGCAAGACATTGAGATGAGATGAGTATTGAGCTTCCATCTTGACAGCTGTGACGTAAAGCTAGTCTTCTATTATGATGAGCCAGCCTTGTGTTGTGATGATGATGATGTATCAGTTTTTATACTAACACATATTGATGTAGATGATGATGGCATTCCTTTGAGATTGACGATGCTACCGATGAAGAAAACTTTTGATAATTTATAGATATGTCAGTCGGTGTTTCAAGATGATATTGATGATGTTGTCCTCTCACCCACTTGATGTTGTTGATGATGTTGTCCTCTTTCTCTCTCTCTCGCATGATGTTGTTGAAGAATACCCTTCTTGTTAAGGGGGAGTGTTGAAATCATGTAACTACAAAGAGTATTCTTTTTATTATTTGATATATTATTCATTGGATCAATCCCCATTGTGGGTTGATCAAGTCAACTATTGTAATATGACCAAATCCCCTTTTGTTGATTGGTCAAATTATAATTATAATAGGAAGAATAAGAAGTCGGGCCCAACAGATATTAAAGAGGCCCCATAATATATTAAAGGTGGTTGTAACCACCCAGTTGAAGAAGTCGGCCCTGCCAGTGAAGAGACACTTCACACGTGCTAGTCTAATATAAATAAGGAGGCTAGCGCCTCACTTAGACACACAAAACTCACTTGATCAATTCATGAGACAAGTTTATGATCTGCAGTTACAGAAGAAGGAGAGAGAGTGGCGCATATCTGGGAGATGACTTCCTATAGTAGTTTAAGAGATCTCTTGGCATTGTATTGGCTATCTATATTAAGGAAGTTTTGTTGGGTTTTATTCCCCTAGAGGGTTTCCCAAGATAAATGTTGTGTCTCTTGTTATTCTGTATTTCTCAGTGATCTTGTATTATGCTATTGTTATCTAATATGAAAAGAAGTATAATAATGGCTTAAACATTAACATGTATCTTGATCTTTCTTTGAGAGATATTCTCTATCAAGTCTTTGAATTCCTTGAATGAACACTTGATCTTTTGATTTCAAAAATTAAACCCATGTTTTGCGAGAATAGTCATCAATAAAAGATGCATAGTATACATACCCATTGATGGACGTTGATGGAATTGGGACACATACATCTGAGTGAATGAGCTCTGGGACTCCTTCTTATTTATTGTGTCTCTTTTGGAAAGGGTTCTTGATGTTCTTTCCTTGTGCACATCTATTGCACACACCTTCATGGTCAACCTTGAATTCTGGTAGACCTATGACTTCCTTGTTTACATATGGTAATTCCTTGTAGTTGATGTGAGTTGGTATTGTATGCCAAATTTCACATGGATACTCAATGGAATGGGTCAAGGCTTCTTCTGACTGACCCTTTAGGTTATACAAGCCACCTTCTTCTTTTCCAATAACAATTTCTTCCTCCATGGTTTTTCCTTTGGGCCACATAAGAACTTCTCCATCTACGATGGAAACTATGAAGACTTTATTATCTAAAAATGAGATAGAAAGTAAGTTCTTTGTCTAACCTGGTACATATAGTACATCCTTCATCTTCATTGGGGTCCCTGAATCAAGATTGTAATTTGATTCTCCTACTCTTTTGATAGGGTATTGATAATCATATCCAAGTGTAACTTTCTGGGGAAACCACTTTTCTGTAAGGAAAAAGATAATGTCTCTTTGACATGTCATGTGCTTGGAAGCACCACTGTCTATGATCCAAGTTTCATCACCATATGACACTGATACTGAGAGGGAAGAGATTAAGATATAGTCTTCAATCTATTATTTTATCATCTCTATGGGTGGCTCTTCATCTTCAACTATATGGGCATGGTGCCTCTTGTTTATATTCTTGTATTCTTCATGTATTGATGGACAATTTTTAGCAATATGTCCCATCTTCTCACAATGGTAACATTGGTAAGATGAGAAATATTTTTCTCTTCTTTGAACTTTCTGAAACTTTTGGAATCTCCTTGGAGGGTGAGATTCTTTATGTATGAATTTATTTTTGGGGTGAGACTCCTTATGAGTTTCCTTCTGGAACTAAGACCTATTTCTTCCTACTTTATTATGAGTATCTAGGGTTTTATATTCATATCTTGATAGTAATTCTTCTTGGTTATCTACTCTTGTTTCTTCTTGAACACACTCTTCCCAAAGTCTGTCAAAGTTAATTTCTCCTTTCTAGCATAGATAGTTTGGATGAATGCATCCCAAGGTCTTGTGAGACCATTAAGGGTTGTCATTATAAGTTCATATTCATTTAGAGTATCACCAATTGATTCTAGTTGTTCTTTGAATTTTGATATTCTAGAGAAATATTCCTGAATTGTTTCTCCTTTCTACAACCTTGTACTTTTGAGTTGATTTCTTAGATTCATCTACCAATTGATGTTCTTTCCTTCATACAATCTGTATAGGGCATCAAACTTTTATTTTAGACTCTTGCTTGAATCCACTTGAGGAATCAAGTGATCTTTAATAGAATCTCCAATGATTCTTTTGGCCCTAATTGTGTCCTTTTGGTGTTTTTCTTTAGCTACAGCATCAGTAGGTTCTAGTACATATTCTTTAATGAATCTTTCTAGGTCATTCTCTTCAAGAATGAGTGAAATCCTATACTTCCAGGAATGAAATTTATCCACACCTTCAATATTGTCAAAAAGCTTAGTTCTTGCAGACATCTTTACCTGGACCTAGGAAAATGACCAAAAACTGATTTTGAAGTTACGAGGAGGTGCCTTTAGCTCAAGAGAGTAGCCTAGTGCAGTTAGATTTCAGAACATCCATTTTTTTCCCCTTTAAACTTGACCAACAAAATTCTAGACTGGTACTTTTGGTACTGGTTCTGGTTTCCTGGTTTTTTGGTACTTCTAGTTTTCTATTTTTTTGTTGTTCTGGGAAGAGTGAAAACTAGGTTTTCACTTTCCAGGATTTTGATCCACTGAAAAAGTGCACTGAAGGTGCCAAAGAGTTCCCTAGGCTAGGGCACACTTTTCTAGATCATTTTTAGGTTGATATTCCTCTTCAATAAAAATCCCCAATTTTCTTGTACTGCAATAGTGAAGTTTTTCTTTATCTAGTGAAATTTGATCTCTTCAGTTTAGCTCTAATACCATGTTAAGGTTTAATCTATTATTAGGTTTATTTTAAATTGACTATATAACCATAGCATAGATAGGATCACTGAGAGAAACACAATCACAAGATACACATTATTTATCCTAGGAAACCCTCATGGGGGAGAAAACCAATCAAAAACTTTCTTAATATAGATAGCCAATACAATGAAAAGAGAATAAACCAAACACAAGAGACTATACTCTATTGATCAATGTTCCTCTCTCTTCCTTCTTCTCCCAACTGTAGCTACCAAACTTGCGCACTGAGTGAGAAAATGAGTGAGTGATCAAATGAGGTGTTGGATTCATTTATTTATACAAACTCGCAAGTGCTGGAAAGGTGTCTACCTATATTCTTAGTGGTTAAACCCACTTTAATTATCCTTGGGGGTAACTTCTCAATTTGCATAATATATTTAGGGTTTGACCAATCCACAAAAGGGGATTTGATCAATTACAATGCCTGACATGATCAATCCACAAAAGGGCATTGATATAATGAATAATAACTCAATAATAAATAGAATACTCTTTGTAGTTACAATATTTCAACATGTAGAGAGAGAGAGGAAGAGGTGGGGGAAGGTAGAGGGAGAGAGAGAGAGTGGAGGGTGGGAAGAGGGAGAGAGTGAGTGAGAAAGAGAGGGAGAGGGAGTTAGAAGGAGTGTGAGAGAGAGAGAGAGAGAGGAGGGGGGATGAGAGGAGAGGGGGATGGAGAGAGGGGGGTAGAGAGAGAGAGAGAGAGGGAGAGAGTGAGAGAGGGGAGAGTGATGGAGAGAGAGAGAGATACCCTTGTTTGTTCTTGAATTGACAAAGGTTTTTCATTTCCTCAACTCGACTCTTGATGTACCCTCGATGTTATATTTAGGTCTAGGAGGAAATATTTTCTCTTGATTTATCTCTAAGTTAGTCACTTTGTTCATAAGGAGAGATTGCGTTTACAATTTTTTTTATCAATATTATGGGCTAAGAGTGTTACAAGGTCTTTGATATGTTGAAAATTGTTCATGATTCTAGAATTAGTCTCAAATTTGGCATGAGGAGCATGGAAATGATCTACCTTAGAAGACAAAAAGTTATCTTCAATATTAGAAGCACATTCTTGTGCTTCTACAAGATTCTTTGGAGACTTGTGCCTAAGCATGAATCCAAATTTCCCTTTAAGGGGAATTTGTATATTCGAGAAGGAGAGAACCATCTTTTGGACTAACACCATTAGGAATTTGTTTTAATAAATTTTCAAATATTGCATCAAAGTCATTTACCAATTCATTCTCCTTCTTTTGCATGTCATTAAATTGTGTCAAAAACAACATACCATCCTTCTTGGTTCCCAAACTATTCATAAACAAATCATGAAAATATTTCTAGGTCTTAATACTCGTAACAAGAAGGTTATTGTACCAATTTCATTCATTTTCAATTAGAGAGGGAGAAAAAATATTCATGACTATATCCTCATAAGCAATAGTAATTGGATGAAGACTAAAACATGCATATAGAGTATCGATATGCTCTTAAGTGGTGTTGACATTTTTACAAGGAAATTTAGTAAACCACTTATAAAAATTCTCAGGCATATCCTGAGGTTATCCTTGAATTATAGACATTTCTAAATGCTTGAAGGCATTGGTAACCCATGGTTGTAAATTCATTCGAGTTCAAGTAGATATGTTTACAAAAAAAAACATTAGTACATGGGAGTTATGAGGAGGTATCCTCATATAGACCTTGTTAGTATTATCAAATATTCTATTATATCTAGGATTATTGTTTTCAACACTTGGGTTCTATTGATGTCAAGTGACCATATGAGCTTACTAGGAAAGTTTCATCAAATTTTTCATAGGGAAAATGGATTCTTCCCTCAATAGAGTCACTATATGAGCACACTGTGTTAGGATTTGATGTATAATCATAAAAATAATGTTGAATAATGGAATTTATATTTCCAATAAGAATGAATCAATTCTCCTCAGTAACAGAGCTAGAGTGTTATCATAAAACCTAGAACCGTTTTGCAAATCCTTTCATAATGGGTAAGACAAGTGCAACATTGGAAGTGTTTCATGTGTGACCTTAGAAAATCACTTCCCTTATTTTATTGAAGGATGGATCCAACACAATGGAGGATTACCTATAAACCTAAAGGAATCCTATACCAATAAGAGATCAAGTATATGGCTTCCTTTATTGGTTACTCAAATATATCACCACTAGGTCAAGGTAATCAAGGTAAGTACAAGGTTGTTTAATGAAGAAACTTTCAATTTTGTATATGTGAAGTATCTTGGACAATTAATGTTATTAACCAAGTAAAAATAAGTCAAATATATGCTACAAACACTACAAGTATAGACAAAATATATGTCTATTCTAAAACTTGTATTGAAAATGATTAGCTACAAATTACAATAATATGGCAGGTTACAACACTAGAGTAATTAGTTTAAATATTATGAGGAAAATGGGTTGTGATGGAAAAGGGATAGGAAAGGAATGAAAATGTGTTTTGATCCCCATTGTAGCTCAATAGAGGCCCAAGCATGAAGGCTTAGGATTTATTAGACAAGAATCCAACACAAGTGCAGGTGAAACCACTTTCGTGAAGGTAGGAGGAACTGGAAAATAATTCATGTGGAACAAACCACTCAAATTTCCTTGTAGAATCTTGGAAGAGGGAAGAAAAGAGATGATTATTCCATCCATATTCTCTCCAACACTTGGGGGACCAAGTAACCAAGCTAGAAAGAATCATAAAAAATCGAAGAGGTATGGCATAGTTTGTTTTTGTTGCAAGAAAAGGGGTCATAAGGATAGCGATCGTTGGAACTCTAGAAGGCCAAGTAGCCCATGTAGGAACTATTGTCAATTTTTCATATTGACTAGACATTGGGAGGCCAAATGTTAGAGGATTCACTCATCACTCAATCCCAAGAACTGAATATGCAAGAAGAAATTTTGGAGAGTCAAGGTCAAGGGGAAAGAGGATTTGTTTTCACTTGCAACCCAAGGAGAAATGATTTTCCAACAACCTATTGTAGCAGTGAATTTCAAAGGTATTCCCTATTAATATCTTATCTTCCATCCTAAGCGAAGGAAACCCTTTGTAGATAATTTACATAGTCTACTTGTTGATTGGAGAAGATGATTGAAGGGATTTGAATATTTAGGGGAGTTGTGATGTGAATTGGATCCTCACCCAAAATACTTTGTAAATTTGTAATTGTTGTTTTTACTTTATTTTGTGTTTTCTGACAAAGTTGGAAGCATAAGTGAATCATTGTGATGGTTCTCCTTGCAATGTAAACCCATTAAAAATGAAGGTTGTAGTGAATAATGGGAATAGGGAAGGCAAGGAGAACCTGAGAAGTTTGCATATACGAGAGATCAAAGAGTGTATCCTACTTGAATATCGATGGATGAAGGATTCAAGGAGCCTATACACAATGAGCGAAGGAATCCATAATCCATGGCCATCTACATTTATTTTCGTGAGTAACAATGGATGAGTTTTCTGGGCATGTGTAGCTATTGAAATTTTTGTTCTAGTTATTAGATGCAAGCTTGATTAGCTCAATCCTCTCTGAGATGTGTTTTTTCAAATTGACTGAGTTTTCACTCTACCAAAAATTGTATTTCCTTCTATGGGAATTTTACTTTATTCCTGGGAAAGTTTACTTTTACCCGAGTGAATTTATAACTCCCTAGGATAATTTCTACCTCTCTAGGAATTTTACTTCATCCCTAGGCATTTCTATCCATAGTTGAGCATCTAAATCCACCTATAAAACATTTTATTTATAGTTGGTCAACTTAATTCTCCCCCTAGTCATTTTTTTCCATTGTTGGATGACAAAATCTTCCCACTAAGCATTCCTTTGTTGGTTGGCCATTTTTTCTTTTCCCATAGCGTATCTATAGCATTTTATTAATTGTTGGCCAATGTTTTCCTTACCCACACTATTTGTTTTCCTTTCACATCCTCTCTCCCACTCACTAAAAGCCTGAAAGTCCCTCAAATATTCATTTTGGTCGATTCCTTACATCCCTAGGTTGACCTCTTCTATGGTTGGATAAATTGCTTGATTTCTAGATAGTCATTACCTATGTGTTGGTTGTAAACAAGTATGAGTGTTGAACTATAATATTTGTGCTAGTTCGAAGATGAATTTTTTCATTATTCTTTTAAATATGTGAGTGAATAAAAGAGAATTGAACAAAGAACTAAATTGATTCTACAATTGGGATCTATATTGATGAATTGGATAGGCCATAGTCCTACTATTTACAGATCATATAATCATATAAAATATTTTATATAAATGACTATCTACATAATAAAAAGTGTAAAATCCCTTGGCTAGAGACCTCAGCTGCGTAACGATACCAAATAAACCTTTTCTTTTCCTTTACTACTCTGATACCATTTTTGTGACATTCACGACCTTAAACAATAGGCCAGGCATGCCACTGAGTAAATTTGTGGAAATAATCACATATAAAACTTAACAGGAAGATAGAGATAACATGTAGTATTCACACATATAAATATATATCTATCTAATGCAATTAAACAAATGTCAATACTCTACCCATACACATGTTCATGCAGAAACAACATTGACACCTACATGCAACATATATATACATGCATTACTCATTCATTATAATGCAAATACAAATACACAACATACAACGAACAAAGAATCGGTACTTATATTTTAATAGGTGACCACCAACTACGTCCAAACCTTCCATGAACCTCCTAGACTTAGACCACGTTGCGCATCAGGCTCAGTAGTGGGTCATCCCTAAGCTAGGACTAAACTCTACCGAGCAAGGGAATTTTGTTGGAGTTACTTCACACACACCTAGGATTTCTTTTTCCTAAGGTTTTTATTTGTTTATTAGTCATAATTAGTCATTATCCAGTCTCCTATATTTTAGGAGAGAATATTCCACCTGTAGAATATTCTCTTTCAGTTGACACTTCAGTTTGACTAGTTGAAATGAGTTTAGATGTTCCATTGGTATCATCACCATGCTAATTCGACCTTGCCTTGGTATCATCACCAGAGTGGTGCATTAGCCTTGATTCCCTGAGTTAAATCCTCACTACTCTTTGTTCAGTCAGTTAACTGAAGACTAGTTGACTAGTTAACTCAACTAGGTGGCAGTTCACTCCTGTAACTACTGGTGTGTGTCTAGATCCCTCTAGACTACCACTATGTTGAATTGGTTCACCTCAAGTCGAACTAATTGAGTTATACAGAGTATATCATGTGTAAATTATTCATTATTCACAATGGTTAATGAGAATTATTCCAGTCTTTCTCTCTTGCTTCTTCTTTCTCAATTTCTGTCTGCAAATGTGTGTAGTATTTTCTATCTAGATCTATTCTGTGCAGGTTCAACAAATTTAGAAATTCTAGGCTTGGAAAGGATAAGAAGGAAGTTGCATAGAACAACAAGAAGGATCTTTTATCCTAGGATCCACTTACACCCACAACCCACAAACCCTCATTCCCCACATGCCTGCTCCACCCCAGGAGAGCACATCTTCACTAATACAAGTCCATCGGATAATACACCTCCCTTAAATTAGGATTAAACAACAAGTTGGACCGGAAGTGTCAGAGTATTGTAGCTTCTATAGGACTCCCTCTAGGAGAAATCACTTCCCAACAAACTCTCTCACCTAGGAGAGTTTCTAACAGGCCTGACAACCTACTTCTTCAATTCATATCTTATGTCAAACGAACATAGGTGATGTCAACAACAAAATTTAGGTAACACACATGTGAATTCAACCACGAAAAATGGGTATGGACATAGAATATGACAACAAACCAAGATTATCCAAAACTCCATTAGAAGCAACCGCCAATCACTACGACACAATACGATTCAGGAAAAATAAAATTTCATCGGGCTTCACAGGAAATACACAAGAAAACTCCAGTGTTTGCAGGTTACACTGGTGCATGCATCAGTGGGGATTATGGATCCCTTCCATGGTGGATAACCTCGTGAGAGTGTTGATGCAATGGTAAAGTATCATGACAGTCATGAGAATCATGAGACTGGTGATCGAGCGGACCCCCAACGAGCTGACTTTCCCACTTAAAACTGCACACACCCAGGTTAACACATGTCACCTTGAAGTTGCATGAACTCCACTTAAAACTCATCCCTCTTTCCCCCAGGAACTTAGGACAACATGGTTATATCAAACCTTAACTTCTAGGAAATAGTAATATAATAGTATTCCTTTAGAGGTAAGCCCTCTATCTTATCCCCTATTCCTATACACTTATCCCCTTCCCCACCTAGTGGAGCTTAGTCCCACATAACTCTTTCTTCGTGGAGGGTCTACACGCAACAATGTAATTTTATTAATGATATGTGTGTATTTACATATATAAAATCAGGCACATTGGCCTTAGCACCTGGCTCACCAGCCTAATAAAAACACAATTCTCTCATCTTATAACCACTTTGCTCACAAAACTATAAGCATAATTATAATTTAGCAAGGGCTCGGCCTTGGGGTGTTATAATCCCGTCCCCTTATTTTTGCATTGTCTTCAATACAACTCTTTACACAACAACAACAAGATTTCCAAAATCTTCAAAAAGATGTGGGTACTCTGCCCGCATAGAATCTTCATGCTCCCATGTTGCATGCTTAGGACCGTACCAGGTCCACTGACACTTTACAATATTTATGACTCGATTCCAGAGTTTCTTTCTCTTCCAGTCCAGTATGTGCACATGTTGCACTTACAAAGAACCTTCTTGTTCCACTTGGATCACATTCCAATCAATCACATGATTAGCATCAGGTATATACTTCTTGAGAAATGATACATGAAATACATTATGAACTTTCATGGATGTAGGAAATGCAAGGATATAAGCTACTGGTCCAATCCTTTCTAGGATTTCAAATGGTCCATGTTATCCCCGATATCTAGGGATAACTAGGAGATCATGTCTCGAGGCCCACATGGTCCTAGACATGGAGTA